>VUQS01044640.1:0-25128 GCA_015108495.1 Heterochromis multidens
TTCCTGTTAAAAGGGAGTTTTTCCTTCCCACTGTCGCCAAGTGCTTGCTCATAGGGGATCGTCTGATTGTTGGGGTTTTCTCTGTATTATTGTAGGGTCTTTACCTTTCAATATAAAGCGCCTTGAGGCGACTTTTGTTGTGATTTGGCGCTATATAAATAAAATTGAATTGAATTGAATAGATAGACTCCTTATTGTCATTGGTGTTTGCACAACAACAAAATTGGATTGATTGCAATACGAATAACAGGAGACCCCCGAGCCGCTGCAACTGTGCGCCTCCATCTTGAAGGATTTCTGTTGAGATTCTTATTGATAGTAACTGTTTTTTAATTATCTGTTTTCCTTTATCATATTTTGTTCTGTGTTTTAACCAGGTTTGTACTGCTATTACCTGTACTTTAATTTTCTGTTCTATTTTATTGTGATTATTCTTAGTTTTTATTTTTTTACGTAAATGAAAGTGACAATACCAAGGTGGAAAAAAACCTTATGTGTCTTATATATATGCCTTATATGTCACCAAAGATCATTCTTGTGAGTAAAGTTGGCTGTTTAAGTTTAAAACTGCAAAATTCAAATAAAAGAGCTCAATGCAGCAAAATGGTGCAAGCATACCAGTAAGCTGCTGTATTATTACCAGTATATTCATTTATAAGCAGGTTTTGTAAAACTGGGGGTCATTTTAATCTGTAAAATAATCATTTCATGTGTTTTGTTTTAGCACAAAACACATGAAATGCTATCCAATAAAAGTGAATTAAGTAAAAAGCAGCATGTTTTATTTCGAAAAATGTGAGACTGCATTGATTCAACCCTGAATTGTACAACTCTTTCAAATTAAAAGACTTCAAGTTAGAACTACTTGCATTTAAAATATTTACATTAAGTTAACTAATAAAGGTTATGTTAATGTATGCTAGTTTGTGTGATGTTTTACAGTGAAGGTAAACTAAATGTAGCCTGCTGAATCTATTAGCACTGTGTGGTGCTGTCACTATAAACTGCTGTTTAACTAAAAGTGTTAACAGCATGACCTACTTTAAAAGATTTAAGAAGTCATTTAGCTGTGTTATATCGGCAAAAAGTACACTGAAGCAGCCAAAACAACCCCAGTAAAAGCAGACTTTAATCTTTTGTCTTTAATTAAGCTGTTGAAGCCTTAACAATTCATAGATCCACTGTATTAATTTTCAGTCTCTTTTTAACATTTTAAAGTACCCAGCAATAGTTTATTTTAACGCTTATACTAAGTGCTTGATGTAATCTTCTGGACACATGATCCAGAAGTGTTAATTAACCTCTCACTACATGGGAAAACCGCTCGGGGGAAACACAAACAAACTTCTCTACTGTCACTTTATCAACTTGCGCAGCTTGCGCCTGTCTGGGGACCAACTGAGTGATCGTTCATGTGTCCGTGGAAGAAAAACGCCCCTCGGTGCGAAGCGGCGGATGGAGATCAGATCATTTCCAACTCGGGACCCGAAGTGACAACATCTCATGCTCGGAGTGCAGCGTTACTTTTTTTAACTCTCTCTCTGTGGATTTACTCAAGGATGAACTGAAATAGTTTTTTTTATATTTTCCCTGTCGAAGAGGAAGACACATTATCGGATCTATGAAAAAACCCACGTGGATTTGTACAATCATTTTAAACCAGAAGGAATGCATATTTTGTTTGTCAAACTAACTTTCTTGTTGTCGCTGATAGGAGTAACACGAGGTGAGTGGCATGGGAATCTCTTGTCTCTAGTTTCCTGCTTCAGAAAGTTGAGAAAAAAATTAACTTTTCTGTTCATTTACTCTCTAAAGAGTACAAAAGTTGCGCTCACTTCTTTGTGAACTGAAACTTTACTACAGGATTTTCCTAACTTTATTGCCTTCTGCAGGGTTCTTCTAATAATTATAAGTCATCATGTTTACTTTTAGGATTTTTGCACCTGTTGGCTTTATCATCATAAACACTATTTCACCAGCCGACTGCTCTCCTGGATCAGTTTGTGCATTTTTGCTCTGCAGGCAGCTCTTGAGCACTTGCCCGGCAAACACTAAACTTTTTCTCACTAGTGTGTAAACACATGCCTTTGCACTCTGGATTGGAAACAGTGCATGTGGGGGTTTTTTTTACATTTTTTTTTATAATATTGTAAAGCTTTGTTATTCCCCATATTGGCACAGTCTTTTTAGGACCGCTGCAAAGAAAGGCATGCCACTGCCAAGCCACAATAAGATTCACACTTTACATTTATGGGGAGAAACAAATATTTGGAAGCTGTCCTTACTGCATCACGGGGAGTGATTGTTATAGAGTAAATAGCCTCTGATTTCAGAGTAGTTTGAGCAAAGTACACAAGTATTAAAACTTTCTGCTTGCAGGTCTGAGATGCTCCAAGCAGGCGGAGTCATGTTTGAACCAGGGGAGATGTCAAGCAACTCTAGATGGCAATGAAGAGTGCAAGTAAGTTCAACATCTGCATTTATCTTTTTAAACCAATGGATAATAAGAAACATGTGCACAGAAGAGATGTGGGATTTTGGAATCTATGAGACTTTTTTTTTTTTTGCTCTTTCTGGGAGGCAAATGGCCAGCGAACTGAGACAGAAACTGAGTGGACATTGATGAGGACAGGGGTCACCCTGTGAGAGAGAGAGAGTGTGTGTTACTGCCACCACACTCTCCCCTCTGCAGCCAAACTCTCGCAGCCCTAAATCTTGTTTTTCTTTTCTTTCACAAAGCGACAGCTGGGTTTGCCAGAAGCTCGGCGACCATTGTTCTCCCCTACGATTAATTCTGTGTGACTAATCTGGGTGAGGCTTCCCAGAGAGACCCTCAGACCCTGTCCTCCTACAACCCCCCTCCTCTCTCCTGGGATTTTGTCCCCTCCTCAATGGCTCTCAGCGCGCTCTCTCTCTCTCTCTCTCAGTCCCCTGGACAGATGGCAGAGGCTAGAGGTTTTTTAACCTGGTAAATATGGAGACAAGTTCTGCATTTTGTCTGCAGAGTTTTGTGTTTTGAGATGTTTTCACTTCACATGCTCCCACAACAATAGCCTTCCTTGGCTCTATTTCCACCGGGGCATGAGCTGCATCAGCTAGTGTCACTTTACTGTTGCAAAGCCCGGTGACCGCCAAATGATTGGGCTGGCCAGGTCACAGCTTTGGGACTGAAAGACCTTGGCAGCCATCTTGGCCCTTTGCCACATCTTAATTTGGTCTTGTTGTGTATTCACCCCCACCCAATCCCACCCCACCTCCTCACTAGGCCACAAAGCAATCATTGTGCCCCTGCACTGTCTTCCCTCTCAGACTTCTCCAATTAAACATGGAGATGGGCATCGTTGCGGTTTTGAAAAGGTTTGAGCGGGCACACGAGGTTTAGCGTGCCTTTATGTGTTTCAGTGTTTCTCTCTCATTGTGTTAGTTGTCACCATGCCACCAGAGGGCCAAAAAAAAGTTCAAAGGTTCTCTAAGGTTAGGCAGACTGTCTGAATAGACATAAAGCAGACAATAAAACAGTAACTGCTTTGGATTCTATCTTTTCTGAAAGGTAACTCTGGGCGTTTTGTTTTGCTTTCACAGTGATATGAAGTTATGACTAATTTACTCAGAGAAAATTGTCAGGCTTTGTGCTTATAAATGTGTATAGTTTCTTAACTTTAAGTGGAAATTGTTGCTCTCCAATTTAATGTTGTTAAAAGCAGACATTTAGAGGTGCATTAAAGGGCACATTGAATTACTACACAGGAGATGAAAAATGAATGGAATCAATACAGGAGAAGCTGTTATATTCTTTTAGACTTTCAGTTCCTAGTATTAGGCAGGCCAAATCACAGGATTGTGCACTGCATGATGCAACTAACAGCACTGTTGAACTCTTTTTCAAACTAAATGCTGCCTGTAACACAATATTTTGCTTAAAAAAACCTAAGTCTCTAACTCTGCTCCAGATAACACTGATGAAATGACCAAAGTCATTTTCTCAGCCTTAAAAAAGCTTCCCCAGAACCTTAAAACACAATATACAATGCTAAGTACTCAACAAGGTTAATTTGCTGGTAAGCTGATCTTCAAAGTCAACCAGTGTAAGAGATTAACAAACCAGCTTCTTGCTTCCCTCTCCAGCTCCAAAACTCAGAGAGAGGTTTACTGATGCTGTCACTCTCTTTCCATGAACCTCATTCTCCGAGATTGATGACTTCCATAGTAAGTGGGTTGATGCAGTCTGTGCTTCAGCTCTTGTTAAAGCAGCACAGCTGGAAGTATCATGACACGAACAGCAAGAAATAATTGCAACCAGGTGGATCCTGTTTGATGCTTAGTGTAAAAATAGGTGTAGTATGATGATTAATGTGCACTATTTTTAATCAGTTAAACGTTGACAACATTCTCAGCTCACAGAATGTGTTTTTCTTCTTCCTCTTCTTTCTTCATACTTGTCAGAATTACAATCTGGTTTCTCCTCAGCCAATTAGCTGCCACTCTTGAACTCGAGTGTTATGTCGAGGTCAAGTGAGTGGCATTGGATTGCTAAGTTTTATATAGTTTGTCAAAGATGCCTACTTGACATGCCATGCCATAAATACCATCTCATCCTCATATCTGGCTTGGCCCAATTACATCCCGACTGAACTTTATCTCCAGAGAGCTTCGAGGAGGCCTCTCATTTACTGTGGAGGCTTGGCAGCAGCAGAAGGCAGTGACAGAACTGAGCCAATCCAGACTAGGAAAAATAACTCACAGATTCCAGTGGCACAATGGCCAGAATCAAAGCGGCTTGCAGCAGAACTCCTCTCTTTCCTGAGAGACGAGAGATGTCGGGCTGGGACAGGGGCGAGGAAGGATGCTGCTGAGAGATCACATACTTTCACCATTAGCTGGTCAAAGTGATGAAAAAATTCAGCTGAAAGCCTGTTGATATCAGCATGAAGTGGTGAGCTGTTGTAAGGGTTTAAGTTTGTATAATAGGTGAAGGATAGGAGTTTGGCCGACGAATACTGTAGACCCACTGTTATCCCTCAACTACAGTAGCATCCAGTGCCTTTATTTACTTCAACTGCAGAAATACTGGGCCTTTGTTTAAAGCAGACTTCTAATTCCCTTTGTTTGGTGACTGTTACTGGTCATTTTGTAGCTCAATTGTGCAGTTAATGCAAGCAAACAATTTCAAATTAAAAGCCCTCTAGCATTTAAGGGGACAAAAACCCTTCATATCTTAACAGGGATTTAATTAATGAAAACTTTGCATCCATATCATACACAAATGACCGAGCTAATAGGCTGAAAATGGGTAGATTAAATGTCACTAATGTGTCAGTTTGAACCCTGTAAAACATCCTATTTATTTGAGGAAATATGATAACTAACCAGATTAAATGGGCTGTTTGTGGTCCTACTGCATTTGAACTTTCAGTGGCACTGGGGCTTTAATAAACTTCAGCTAAAATTTTCATCTTGTCATAGCAGCATGACAAAAACAAGCTTTGTTATGATCCATTTGCAACTTTCCATAGCATGAGACAGTCTTTGTAAGTCAACTAAGTTGGCTCACTTGTTGCTGAGATGCATCTGTTTGTATGTTTGTTTCCAAAACTTAAGCTCCACTCTTAACTTAAGAGCCTGAAAGTGTTGTGCATAAAGTTTTCCATTTTCAGCGTCTAAAAACTGAGCTGGTCGGAAATTCCCTCTAAAATGGGTAAATTTAAAAGCTGTTTGTTTCTAATTTATCATTAAGAAAACACCTGTCTGACACACCTGTGCTTACAGCAACACATCTGAGATTTCAGGGTTAACATATTTAAGATCTGAAAATGTGAGAAGTTCAATCCTGCTGTTAGGATCTGCTGATTTGTTGGCATTTTGATTGAACGTTGCCTCACATAACAGTCAGTCATTAATTCCTTGCTGGTATGTGCAACTGCTACAGTATTAGATCCACCTTCAATGAAAATGAGCCCTTGTCTCTCCGGTTCTGGGCATTCCTCAATGGCACCTCTGTTCACTCCAGTCAGATGAGTCTATCTTAGCCTCCCTCGCATGCTCTCCACTCCCCCCACACCTCTATTCAGAGTCAGGAAGCAGCTTCCGAGTGGCCTGAGGGAAGAAAAGGTGCCGTATCTGATCATATCATCACACAACGAGAAGCACATAGTGCAAGCCTTTTATATGGCCACTGCTGCCAGTGTTAGGTTCCCTTTGGCGAGAGTCCTCCTGGTGAGAGGAGAGCTCTGGCTGACTGAAGTCACTTGGTGGTGGGGAACCTCAGTGCTGAGGATTAGTGATATTTGAGCCTCCCTATTTGGCATATGCCAAGACAAATCACATAAACTTTGATCATAGGCTAAGAGTGACAGTCAGCGTGTGTGTGTGTGTGTGTGTGTGTGTGTGTGTGTGTGTGTGTGTGTGTGTGTGAGAGAGAGAGAGAGAGAGACAAAGACGCTTTGGACACTCCAAACCACACTTCCTCATTTCTTTTATTTTCCTTCCGCCAGACCACCTGTCTGTGGGTTATAGTATAACAGCTAGGAGGGACACGCACTCTCCCACACAGCAGCATGCTCCATAATACCCATGATTACTTGTGGTTTTGCCCATTCAGCTTCTCATAGAAACATGGTTTTGTCTGCCAGGTGTGCTTTTAGCTTTCAGTCACTCTCACTGCCTGATACAAACTCACTCACAGAATAATTAACAGAATGGAGTGTGATGCCTTTGTCATGAAACAGAGCAGTTTATTCAGTTAAGCAGTAATGCAGATTGTAGGACTGATATTGGTGTCTGTTACATAGGAACAAAAGAAATTGCAGTTTGCCTCAAGGGTTAAAAGCATGAGTTACAGTGTTTGTGCCAGGATTGTTTGGGAGTGGTCAGAATGTCCCTTTGATATTTTTTTTAGACAGGTCTGTGCTCCATGTGAGTGCTGCAAATATAATAAAATGATAAAGAATGAGCCTATTCATTCTTGGAGTCATAACTCAAGTTCTAACACTGATGCTGTATTTAAAGATCAGAAATATGATGATTCCACAGCCAAAGCATTAAAACCAAATATTCTATATTTCTCCCTCATGCCAACACAACACCTTAGGGCATGGACACATGACTTCTAGAGGCGTTCTTTATGACTGCCACCAGGATCTCAAAGGTGCATCCTTTGGGTCCTGTGTGTTTTGTGGTGGGGCCTCTGTCGGGCACATCTTTGGGCACCTTGTTGCGTTCCTCACTGTTCCTTGGTGGTATTTTGATGTGGCAGGGTGCTGTTTACAGCAGAACATTGCATTGCAGTGATGAATTAATTCACTTCAACCATCAGTAGGTTTAATCTGGGTGGTTATTGGTGCATGTGCGTTTAGAAATAACAAGAGAAATGCTCCTTATAACTGTGTAATACGCCTGATAATCATCATGTTTTACTGCTGCCTACAGTATTAAAATAACAGGACTGACTGGAGAAACTCGGCAAACAGGAACAAAGTAGTAAGTGCCAAAAGTGCTAATTTTCTGTTATTTGAAGTATATGCAGTGACAGCTTTCACTCTTAAATCAATCTGATGACAACCCTCTTTCTACAATGTAAGAAAGAGGCTGGATAAAGCTGAAAAGAGAAGCTTAAACACTGGCTGTCTAGAAATTACAGTCATTTCACCCTCTTAGAGCATTTTTGGCTGTTTGGTTTACCAGCCAACAGTTTAACAGCGATGAACATGATGGACATTTTTTCATGCTCTGGCTCACCCCTGAAGTAACAACCTGAGGATCCTGTTGCGCTGTCAGTTACACCTTCAGACACCCGTGAAGCCCTTAAGTGGTTCCCAGCCTCGTAAAGAGGGAAGCGGCAGAAGTCATTAGAGCTGCTATGACTCTCACGACATGCACACATGCACACACTGAGGGTTTTGTTCAAGGGGGAGCTTGTTCTTTCCCATGGGCTATACTGCTCCCAAATAAACAGGGTCTCTAATGAAGGCTGCCAGATGTGGGCTGGCCAGGTCAGCTCTCCTGTACGATTAGAGAGGAAGGAAAAGAAGGATGAATGTAAAGAGAGGGCAAGAAGTGGAAGCGCTTCCCCCTGTAATTTCTGTAGCCAGTTGGGATTTGATGGTAACTTTGGTTTCATTTCCACAACAAACAACAAGCCTGGTTTTTGTGCCAGGTTCGGTTTTAGTGAAGAGCTATTTATGTTTTTGTGATTCAAGCCGAATGCATGTGTTAAAGAGGTATTTGCTCCTATACAGGCTGCTAGGAAAACACAAGAGAGGAAGAAAGAGAGAGGTAAGCATAATGAAAAGGAGGGGAGAGAGCCCCCTCACCCCTGGGCAGTACTACTAAAACAGATCAGACGAGACTAAAGGAGACTTAGACCAGACACAGGACCAAACAGCCAGGAAATGAGATTAGGTGGTGGGGAGACAGGAGAGATGAGGGGAGGGGGAGTCAGAGGTACAACATAATTTGACTCCTAGATACAAGGCCAGTAATGGTTAGTCAAACTTATTTGGAAGAGAAAACCAAGTGGTTAAAGAAACCGGGAGAGACATGACAGGGCATTGTCTCCAGTGGTCCTTCCTCACATCAGAGGATCGTCCACTTCAGACACGTTCTCACCACTGGAAATACTTTGTTTGGTTTTAGGCCTGGATAGAACTTGCAGGTGGCAAGACACATGAAAGCCACTTGCTCCCTGTGAACTGGACAGGACCGGACAGGATACTGAACTGTTCTCACATGTGCGCAGCTATATGTCATGCAGGCATCTTTACTCTGAAGTCGACTGATTAATGTAGGGATCTAGCAAGCCAATTAAACCTTGCTGCTCGCTAGTCAGCACTAGAAATATGAGTGGGTCAAACAGCCCTGCTCTCAGGTGTTGATGTGCAGTACTTTGATGCATGTTCAGCAGAAAATGAGCAGTTGTATGTTGGCTGTGTCAGACTGAACTGGAACATAAACACTTGACCAAAGCGATGTATAACCACATTCTGCACATTTGTGTGGACGTTAACCTTAAATATATTTATTTTTTTATTCGATTGTGCCCAATTTTGACTGTTTTCTGGGTTCTTTCTAATTAGACTCCTCTAACAGACGGTTTCTTTTTTCTCCTATTTAATCAATTAGTAAATTAGATACCAGGAACATCCCTAGATTAATGTCTAATCCAGTTGATTTGGACATTTGTGTTCTTGCATGCACCTCTGTCAACTATGTCTAGAAAAATTCAAGGCTGCATTGCATGTATGAACACAGCTTCCATTTCCTCCCCGTCTTTTGATTATATGCTATCAATTAAATGCCAAATTCTTCCCCTACCGATTGATGCGTTGTTTTCATAGCCCCTTGATGGACTGGTACCCAGTGTCAGCTGGGACAGGCTCAAACACCACCCTCGATTGATAAGCCGTAAAGAAGGTGGCTGGGTGGGTTATTTTGATGCTGTAATAATCTATAGATATTATATCATAGCAAAAATGCCAAAAAATTCATAGTTTCAGCTTCCAGCTTTTCAGTGTCTTACATGATAGTAACTTAAATGTTTTTGTGTGTTTGAAAATGTTGCCTCTAGAAAATGAGACGTGTTTCTTAATACTCAGCAGATCAAGAGAAACAAAGAATTATCCTAAAATATTCCTAATCATGTTGCTCATGGAAATGGAGCCAGACAGTGATCTGTTTCTCACAGAGCTTTACGTGGCACAGTAATTGAATAAATACACAACCTAATTCACTAAGCTTCTTAAAAAACATATAAAGCGAGGCTCATACAGCTGCCATAATCTGTTTGCTTATTCTAGGTTTTTATTTGTATACAGTGCACATGTGTAGCCTACATATTACATGCCCCCATCTGTGTGTGACCTCAGAAAGATGGCAGATGGCAGATTGGCTCAGCACTGAGGAAAACCCCTTTAGAGTGACGCCTGGCTGAGGGTCAAATGTCACCACAACATCTGCTGCAGGCTCGAGCCGCCGCCCGGCTCTGTTATGCATCCCATCAGTGGTACAGACCTGTTGCCACGGGCTACAGCGGCAGCAACTGAAGAAGAGACGGCCCGGGAGTGAGCGCAGAGGAGAACAATGAGGGCTACTGGGCAGGGATGACAGAAAAGATAATAACAGTATCGGCCTTACCACAGAGATAATTCCACTGCTGTGCTGCAGTTACACGATACCTCCCAAACACCTGATATTTGCTCAGCTTCTGATTTGTGCTCCACTTTTCATGTCTTCTTTATTTACCTTTCTAGCAGCCCACTTTATCTGCTGCTGTTGAGATTATCCTGCTCCCCGGGCCGGGCAGATTTCACTTGTTGAAGCAGCTGCTTTGCTCTGTTTGTTTTGAACACAGCCAAGACTTGATAAAAGAGTCGTTGAATGTCTTTTGTCTTACCCACCTATTTTTTACGTTTGTGCTCTTATCGAGGCAGTTAAAATTGATGCCTGTAAAAGCTGTTTTGTGCTGAGTGTGTACTTGACAGGCTATCGCCAAGTTAAAGAGCAAACTGTTAACATTCTTTGTCGAGCGTGTGCTACAGTTGACTTAATGCTAGCATCCCAGCCAGAGTGTGTTTGGATAGTGTGTCCACGTGCTCTGAGGTAAGGGTGCAGGGGCTCTGTCTGTTTGTCTTTTAGACCTTGGTGTGAGACGCAGGGCTCTTTTTGCGAGGGCAGAAACCAGTTTCAAAAGCTGGTGCGAGTCTTTTCCAAGAGCCATAAAGGGAAGCTGCCAGCAAGCCCCTATTGAGGTTTCTCAGGTTAAGAATCAGGACAGGAGACTCTTTAGAGTAAACACCAGAAAATTCCTTCTGCCTCCTTTCTGCCTTTCTCTCCTTGAAAACCAAACCAAACCAAACCAGTTCCAGTTTCTTTTCTCTCAGACGTCTTTGTTTGTCCTAGTGCTTGTGTGTGTGTGTGTGTGTGTGTGTTTTGGATTTTAAGCTTTTCTTTTGCCTTACGCTTGGCCTCCAACATTGCAGACCACAAAAAAGTTTCAGAGCAGTTCGGAGTAGCTTGGAAGAAACTTTTGAGAGGATGAGCATTAGTCAGATGAGAGTTATAAATCTGACTGTGCTGTCCTAGAAATGAAAAGAAGGGGTTTAGGAGACAAGGGGTGAGAAAGGGGGTTTTGGAGGGAAAAAAGGTGCACAAGTGGATGCCAACAACCATACAGCTTTGAACAGAGGAAGTGAAAAAAGAAATCAGGAGTGAGCCATATATAGTGGAGGGACGATTCAGAGAGATTTTTTTTGGGAGCCAGAGTGGGAGAAAGAGGAGGGAAAGGAGAGGAAAGAGGAGGTCTAACAGCTGAATACGCCCGGCCTGTGGTCAGCTCTGAATGGGGAGGAAAAACAATGGGGCCACTCATCCTTCGCTCTCTCTCCCTCTCCTTTCTCTGCCTCTCTCACTACTCATTTTTACTACTAAGTATTTCGGTGGGGGGGGCATCCATTCAGATACCAGCACTGTAAAAAATGTCCAACTCAAGATGCTATTTAAAGCTTGAATCTTAAAATATGTTTTAACGTCATTTTTTTTTTTTTTTACTGTTTTAAATTTTTACAGAGTGTTACTCAATAGATACCCCTGAAGACAAAAACAAATTAGGTAAATATTAGTAAATCACAACATAATGCATGTATTTTTTGCAGTGCACTGCCTTCATCTCTCTTAGTGCTTGAGGACAGTAGTCAGATGGGGTGCCATGGAAAGGAAGGAGGCTAAGTGTTGGGGATATGGGAGACAAGGGGTAAAAGGGAGGGGGGATGACTGGCCGGGACAGCAGCTGCTGTCTCCTCATTAACATGCGCACCTGCTCCCTGCGGCCTTTTTCCAGCGAGCTCGTGTGGCGCCTCACGACCTCAGCACCCACCACCGCTGGGGCTTAACTGGACTGGCCTTCTAGCAGCCAAATCTTCTCTCCCACAACCCCACCCCCCCCACCCCCAAACTCTATGCAGCACACATACTTCCACTGTCCTCTGTGGGATTAAACAGAGATGCTCTATGTGAAAAAATGTCCATAGGTTTTAATGTACAGCTGTTTAATCAGAGTGGCTGCCACATAGACAGTCTGAAGTACATCGTAACTATTAAATACTAATTTAAAAACATGTTAGAAGTTTTCAATATTGTCTTTTTAAAGTTTCATTTATAGATCATGACAGATCGGACATTTTTCTTGGTTCAGATTGAGACCTTGCCGGGTGACTACACACATATGCAAGAACAAGAAATCTATGGCTATACTGACCATTCATGTAAATTAAATCTCAATCAACAAAACTGCTTAAAAATATTATTTTGTTACAGTGCTGGTGATTTGATAACCTGGTTCTGGCAAAATTGGCTGGCAAAAAAAGGCAAAATTGTGTTTCTTGCATTAGGCAAGTCTGATGGCTCAGTCTACTATTTCTGCTTAGCAAATACTGACATTTGGAAACAATGTGGCCTGAAAAGTTGCCAACAGTTTTTCCTGTAAGAACAAAAACAGTTAAATAAATCTGGAAAAAATGAAAAGATAATATTTGACATGAACTTTCTGGTTTTCTTGTTTTCAGATCCTTAATCAAAACATGTTACAATGTTTTGACAGATTAAAAGTTTTCTACTAAAGGTATTGTCGGAGTGTCTTTGGGAGGACTTTTTAATTGACTAAATGATGGGTGTAATGACAGCAAGTGTCACATTTTGCAGATTTTAAAGGCCTTTGTGGAAATTAAGTGATTTCTTTATACTTAATAGCTGGACATTTTACGTAATGACCTAATATGGTCATCTCAGGCACACAGCTCTGACCCCAAGCACAGAAGCCCTACCCTTTTGTTCAAACCTTTTGTTCATGACAAGCAGCCAATCAGAAGAAAGTTGGCTTATTTCAAGCTAATCACAAAGGTCTGGTATAAGATATATAAGGATTATTTTCATTGTGAAGCATGCAGTGCACTCTACTAGAGTCCAAGAATACAAATATAGAGCTAGAACGAGTAGGTCCACTTTAATAAATGCACCTGAGACTAAATAACAAACATGCAAGGTGCCACTCTCCGCTCTAGATGTGGTGACATGCCACCACTCACTGCTACTGTTTATGCAGTTGGCAGCCTAGCATGTGATGTTTTCTTTTCTTTGCCACAGTCCTAAGGCTGTCTAATCCCCTGAGGGGGAGACCCTGTCTAAACACACGCCTGTCCCTGTACAGGGGCCACAGCTCGGCCCCACCGACACACACAAACACACAGGCTGGACACCCTGGGAATGTTTGGGAACATGCTCCTGTCAGCCCCTCAGGGCTAACAGACTGGCTGGCTCAGGTCAGGTATTTGAGAGTGATTTGGGTTTTTTAATGTCTTTGATGTCAGCAGGCTTTATGCACAATTGTTTTTGCGTGAGAAAGAAACAATAGTATTCAAAGAAAACTGTTGCTGGTCAAACATGTGCATAAAACAAGTCCCAGAAAGCAAAATAAATCTGGAATTCTAGACATTCTCTGTGTAATTTTCATTTTCATTTTTTTAGAAATATTTCATGTGGCTTGACAGCGGTTCCACTGCAGTGTCTTCTGCTTCATCCCCTGCCCATCCTCTTGTCTGATGCTCGAGCAAATCCGCTCTAGGGAAGACAGAATAACGAGCACTGAGGTGGTGGCATGGTGCTTTGAAGTTGCCATAATGTTGGCTTGCAGCTCAAACTCTGTGGCATAGATGCTGCCTTGTCCTCAGGATGAATGAGTGCTGACAAAAGGGTCAAAGCAAGCAAATTCCAGTCCTGAGAGCTGCTGAAGAGTGCCATGATGGCTGCTTTTCTCGTGTCTCCACTTTTGGGAAGGACGGATTAGTAACAGGATTTCCAAATACCGCAGATTTTTCTTTTGTGCCCCTGGCCAACCAGTGTTGTTGGCAATAGGACTGAATCTTTGAAGGGCTCTGAACTTCTTGGATTTCTGTCAGTTACAGGTGCAAAAAGGGGCTGGGTATTAAACCTCAAATCTTTTTTGGTTAAGACAGAAGTCTGTCTGTTAGATGTAAGTGGCTGGTTAAACTTAAGTGTTTCCCCTACCAAGAAACATGGCTTTACTGACTTCACTTCCAGCCATCAATTTATCCAGTTTAGATTGGAAACAGTAACATTTCAGCTATACTTAGAGTTGGACATGAAGCAGTCTATCTGTGGACATGCATGCAGCTGTGAAACATTCCTGCATGTAATCTTCCTGTCTGTGTGTATGCATGTGTAAAATAGCGATCACCGTCTGTCCGTTTGTGCGTGTGTGTGTGTGTGTGTGTGTGGCCCTTTTGTTGAGCCGTGCGCATCCTCAGGGGAGAAGCTTTCAGCTCTTCTCATTGTAATTGTAAATGTGTGAATGTGCCTCTGTGATCAGCAGCTCTCTCTGGGAACTTGTTCACTGGGATCTGAGTGGCGTTTATGACTCAGGAACAACCTGTGAGAAACATCACAGGAGCTTGTCTCCCTCCCCTCTCTGTCCAGACCACTCTGTTTTACAGCCTCAAACACATTGTCCACGGGGGGTGACAGTAGAAAGACAAATGGCCCATTTAAAGCATAGCTTCTCATTGCTGTGTTGCTGTGTTGTAAAAACAGAAAAGCAGGACCTTCTTTTAAGAGTTAGCAGTATTGGTAAAGATTATTACCCAAGCAAATTATTTTTATGTACAAAAAGGGGCCCTTACTCATTCAAAGTTATATGAGCTTTGTGAACTCTTGACTGGATGGATAAAAATAGTGGTTTGGAAATTTCATTTGACTGCTCCCACTATTTGTCAAGAGATTGCTAAATCAGAATAATGAATAAAGAATAGGCATTTAGTAGTACTTCTTGAGGACAAAAGGTTTTTTGTATTCATGATATAACAGTGGGTTTTTTTTAGGGCTGAGATGGGAAATTATAAATGTAATCAAATTACTGGTAAAATGAAGCTCTGACTTCTCTCTGTTTCAGAAAAAAAATTGTTTTAATTCATATCAGTCCAGGAACAAAACATTTAAAATATGAGCCAACACAAGGAAGCAAATTTCATGTACTGCAGATTTAAAACAAAAAAAAAACCCCTCATGTTAAAGGTAAAGTGGTGAAAATGGGTTATCACAATACTAGAATCTCAAACTCCATGCCGATACCCAGGAAAATGCTTGATACTCTAAAGAATCTGACCTCTGACCTCCCTCTCCTGCTGTTTCCAGGTGCCGTGATGGATTTCTGGGAAAAAGGTGCCAGTTTCCAGACCCATGCACCAACTCACCATGCGCGAACGGTGGCATGTGCCGTCCAATGTTAAGAGAAAACATGGTGGACTTCGTCTGCACCTGCAGACCTGGCTTCACAGACCCCCGCTGCCAGACTGGCATCAATCCCTGCACCAGCTTACCTTGTCGCAACGGAGGCACTTGTGCTTTTGACAATCTCCAGAGTTACAAGTGCCACTGTCCACTTGGATGGTTAGGTAAAATAAAACAGTCGCATGACATTAAACCAGTGGTCAGTTGTAAAAGTGTATTTAATGATAAATAGAATTGGAAACTAGATAATTGTATAATAAAAGTAAAGTTTTTTGTTTAAGGGTCATTTTGAGGTTGTGAAATCCTTAAAATCTGTATCTAAGAATGTGTTTAATCTTTCAAATACTCAATTTCTTTCTGCTTTCAGGTAAGCAGTGTGAACGAGCTGATCCCTGTACCTCTAATCCATGTGCCAACGGTGGACAGTGCTCCGTCATTGAATTCCAGTACATCTGTACCTGTACACCCTTCTTCACTGGAATGACCTGCACACAGGATGTCAACGAGTGCGATGCAAATCCATCACCCTGCAAGAACGGCGGGGTGTGCATCAATGAGGTCGGCAACTACCGATGTCAGTGCCCACCAGAGTACATAGGCAAGCACTGTGAGAGCCGCTACTTGCCTTGCAACCCGTCGCCCTGCCAAAATGGGGGCACCTGCATCCAGAAGGGAGAGACAAGCTACGAATGTTCCTGTGTGCCAGGTAACATTAAGCTGCATTAAAGTAGGTCTTAAATGATGTGATAATTGCTGTATAGTGACTTTAAAGTGGACCTATTGTGTTTTTCTCTGTCTTATAAATACAGTTACAGTGCTGGATGCTTATGTTAAAGATGTTTAAAATACTGAGGTCAGCAAACTTTTGTTTCTAGGCTTTTATATTCAGGAGTTTCTTTTTAAAGAGGAAGAAAATAAAGGTCTTTTGCTTAAGAAAGTGTGGTAAAGTGAGAAATCAGTCAGATTGATCAGATCCATCATCATTTGTGAAGTGACATGACACCCTCTTGAATCAAGGTCAGGTGATTCCTAAATATCAGCGCTTCCAGTGGCTGATTAAGCGGTGATGTCATTTAAGGCCGGGCTGCTCCTGTGCATGCTGTGTCCTGTGTGTGCGTGCATGCGTGTATTTCTACTTTGGTGTGTACAGTGTGTGAACAAAGCAGAGCAGGAAGGAATCTGGGCTTATCATAAGGAAATGGTCAAAGGACAACATTCTTTTCACATGGTGGAGTGAAGCAATGCTTGCTGGGACTCCGGTCCTCCCCTCCACCCTGTCACCTCCATACACACACACACACACACACACACTGACTTCACCTTGTTTTTTTCTGTTTCCTTTCAATTCAGAAATTCATGCAAAGAATTTGTGTGACAACTTTCCATCCCATCTCACTGGCAGTCTCTTCTGTTCCTTTAAAAACCTGAAGAGAAAATAATCTCTCCCCACATATTTTACACTCTTCTCTTAGTATTCTTATCCTTATATTAAGAAGTATCGTCATGGAGAGATGTTTTTATGAGAGGTTCCCAATTTTTTTGAATCGTTTTAGAATTTTATACAGTTTTATATAGTGCATCTAAATGCAGGGAAGTAGAATACTGAAAGCCTGCAAATACGACTATAAACCAATCTTTTTTTCCTGTGCACACAATATTAAAGCTACGTTTGCACTAATCATCGAATTCCACCACTGCAATAAATAAATCATATGTGATTGGCTGAGTCGATTGCCAGTTGGCATTTTGCTTTGCTAATTTATCAGCCGGAGAATTCACCTCAGTAAATATTTACCCTGTAAAGCACAATTCAAAGCACACACTATTAGGAAATGGCAGATGGAATTGTGTAAAACTTGTTGTACTGATTTCTGTTTTTCACATAGCATGGTAGTGACTAAGACCTCAGTCACACAGGCCTAGAGACCAGTTGCTGTCACAAACCCTGCATGTCTTGCTGTGGTCTCATAGTTTGCATGGAAGACGCCAATTTGTCTGCAAACATTCGCAAACTACTCATCAAGTGGTAGTTAAACTGTGAAAAGTGTGACGCAGAGAACTTATGACATGTTTGTTGCAGCTCTAAGACAGAACTTTTACTTTGAAGGCAAATGTTTTCCCCTCATGGTCTGAGTTGAACAGAGTAAATGGTGAACGCTTGCAGATGAGTCTTCTATGTAAACTATGTGTGACCGCGGCAATCTGTTAGTCACCAAAGCAGTCACAAGGAGGTTTTGGTGCAGCACCCTCTTGTTGCAACCTCCAGCAACGACTCCCCAACTGATTGAGGAATACACATTTTTCCCTAGTGAACAGAGGTTTCCAGGGGGTCTCCAATTGGTCTCTAGGCCGATGTGACTGAGGCCTAAATGACAATAAAGGTATCTGTAGTAGTCGCAGCCCAGTTGCTTGGTGCTCAAAAAGCAACATCAAATTATAAATCATCTTGATCATTTAATGGCATATGGTATCCCCACGAGTGGAGGCATCAGAACAATGAATAATGGCGGACTCACAAAATCAAAATTCAGTCAAAACTTGAACGACATTGTAGTGGAAGCTGCAAACATTCTGCTTTATTAGCAGTATTAGCAGTATTTCTTGGCTTCAGAAGTAGACTATAAGTGATTTGCCGTTATGACTTATACTGGTTTTGCTTTACATTTTATTTTACCCAACATGCCAGCTGTACAGTGCAGTGGCTGCTTGTTGTGTAACTGTATAGGAGAGTGGCAGGCTTACCACATACCTCAAAATGGTAAAACCTTTCTTGGGAAGGAAAAGACAGTTGACCACATTTAACTGCAAGTTTCATTCCCTTTGTTCTAAATGGGACATTATTGTTTTCGAACCAGGAGAAAGGAGAAATGAAATATTTAAAGTCTCAGTAGAGACAGCACGGTTTATGCAATGCAAACCCACACTGAAGCAAATGAATGGAGAGCCGTTTCTCATTTTTCTGTCGTTATTGTCAGGTTTCACAGGGAAAAACTGCAACCAAAACATTGATGACTGTCCAAATCATGAATGCCAGAATGGAGGGACCTGTGTGGATGGAGTCAACACCTACAACTGCCAGTGTAAACCAGAATTTACAGGTCTGTACATTATTGTTCCACTGTATGAGTATGAGAAGATGGTTTCAATGGAGGAAGTGTGTCTGAGCACATACACCCACTTATCCTGGTGCCTCCACTTCACAGGTCAGCTCTGCCGAGAGGACGTCGATGAGTGTCAGCTGATGCCCAACGCATGCCAAAATGGCGGCACATGCCACAACACCTACGGCAGTTACCAGTGCGTGTGCGTGAACGGCTGGACCGGGGACGACTGCAGCAAGAACATCGATGACTGTGCCAGTGCCGCCTGCCATCAAGGGTCCACCTGTCATGACCGAGTAGCTTCTTTCTATTGTGAATGCCCCCCTGGCCGCACAGGTTTGTGGAATGTAGCTCTTAATGCACGGCAGGAGAATTTGTTTTTTAAGTTAAATAATGCCTGTTGTGCAAGTTTAAACTGACAAAAACTGTGTCAATTAACCTGTCAACTAACCTTGTAAAGCTGAAATTGATAGAAATAACAGGGTATATAATAAAGTCCTCCTTTTTTTGTCCTCTGCACCAGGTCTGCTTTGCCAGCTGGATGATGCCTGCATCAGCAACCCGTGCCAAAAAGGCTCCAACTGTGACACTAACCCTGTCACGGGAAATCATTTTTGTACCTGCCCTTCGGGATATGTCGGAACTTCCTGTGATCAGGACGTTGATGAATGTTCACTGGGTAAAACTTGTCTTTTGCCCACTGTCAGGCACATTTCAGCATCAGTTTAGCTTAACTACTATCACGAAAACTTCAATTACCACACATTCGTTCATAATTCCTTTATACAAGCTAAAATACAAGGTCATTCTTTCCTCCTATTATGGGTACTTTGGTACCCATAATTGTACCCCTAATTGCAGTAAATAACTCCCTCTGGGGTATTATTGCTGTAATCACACAGTTGAGGCTTTGGTTTGGCTTTGTCAAACAACACTAAACCATCCAACGTCTTGTAAAGTCTTTCACAGTCAAATTGCTGCTTGTCACGTCTGTACGGACACACCAGCCTGCTAAAGGAAGTAAAATTAAAGCCTGACTCTTTTCAAACAGGTTCCAATCCATGTGAGCATGCGGGCAAGTGTATCAACACCAGGGGTTCATTCCAGTGTAAGTGTCAGCGGGGCTTTGTGGGACCCCGCTGCGAGCTGGACATCAACGAGTGCATGTCGAACCCGTGTTTCAACGAGGCCACCTGCCTGGACCAAATAGGAAAATTCCAGTGTATCTGCATGCCAGGTAAGAAGTTTGGTTATGAGGAGAAGCAGCTTTTTCAGTCACATTCTCACAGGGTGCAATCAAACCTAACATGCACTACTGGAGCTCTTGGCTGTACACACCTGTAAAGCCCTTTGAGGCAAATTAATTCGTTTGACTTGACTATTATTTCCTTGAATTTTGTTTATTTAGTTCAATTTCACCAAATGCAGCAAATTAGATCCAGTAAACAAGTCTCCTAGAGTCAAAAGTAGCTTTTGCTTTGCACTTCGAGTTTAATCATTCTTTGTACTTCAGCTCTCATGAACCAAAGTATTGCGCCACACGTCTTAATCTTTGAATTCAGGTGTTCTCAGTCCCATTGCCACAAGCACCTAGCCAGGCAGTCTGCCTTTACAAAAATGTGTGAAAAAAGGGGTAGTTTTAAAGAACTTGCTGGATTTGAGCATGTGAAAGAAACTGTACTGTAACAGGATGCCACCGTTGCAACAAGTCAATTCATGAAATTTCTTTCAAACCTATAGATGTTCCACGATCAGCTGTAAGTGGTATTATTGCAAAGTGGAAGTATTTTGGAACCACAGCAAGTCAGCCACAAAGTGTCAGACCATGTAAAGTTACAGAAGGCCAAAGTTACAAAGTTACACGGTCACCGAGTGCTGAGGCACATAGTGCATAAACGTCACCAACATTCTGCTGACTCAGTAACTGCAGCGCTCCAAACCTCCTCTGGCATTAACAGCAGTACAAAAAACTGTGCAGCAGGAGCTTCATGGCATTGGTTTCCATGGCCGAGCAGCTCCTGTAGGTGTAATGTGTTGGTGGCCCAGTACTTTTGTCCATACAGTGTATTTGTATTTTTGCCTGTCATTTACTTTGCTGTGTTAATGGTAGTTAAGACAGAAAACTACTCTTAAGAATAGAATCACCAAATAAAAACAATGCGAATGACTTAGTTTTCCTTTCAAAATGGGTTTATTTAGTTTAGAAATTGTTAGCTGATTTATTAATGAAAAATGTAAATAAATTATTTTATAAAATAGCCAAGAAAAACTCACCAGTTTCTTTGTACAACTTCTGAAATGTGAAGATTTGCAGTTTTGACTCTTTTGACTGAGTTTTGGACTGACTTTCAGTTTGACAGCATCAACATGGATTCTGATTGAATTTGTGTGATTTTAAAGATTCTATAAAATGATAGAAAACAGTTTTTCTTTGTCATATGTGAGCAAACTTACTTATCACCTTAACTAAGCTTAACATAAATCAGGATCAATTTTATAAACAAACAGCTTGATAATTAATTGACAAAATCATAAAACAATATTTAGTGATATTCCTGAGTACCTTGCATCATTTAAACCCAGTATGTAGTCGTATATTTCTGCAGTGTGAAAGTGCTTCTAACTGTGTGTCTCCGATCCATCTTCCTTCTGGTCCTCCCTTGCTAATTGGCCAGGCTACGAAGGGGAGTTCTGCCAGATCGATACAAACGAGTGCGCCAGCAGCCCCTGCCTGAACAACGGCAAGTGTATCGACAAGATCAACGCCTTCCACTGCCAGTGCCCCACAGGTGAGGCTGCCGTACCGCTGCGGAGGGGGGAGGAGGGAGAGGGCGTTGGGCCAGGGGGCACAGAGGCTGATCTCGCTCTGTTTCGCTTTCTTTTCCTCTCAAACACAAACACACACACAAACACCGATCTGGACGGGCACTAATCCCAGCCCTGAGGCGAGCTTATGCTGGCCTGGGTAGCCCTGCACATACGCAGCAGTTGAGGAGGAGCGGTAAAAGAAAATCTATAAGGAAAGGCTTGAGGAAGTTTGAAGTTCTTGAACAAGTTTGTTATCCTTTTTATCAAGTCTGATGATCGAGCAGAAACTAAGCAAGGCTCGTGATTGTGACTGAGAACAAGAGAGAGCTAATAAGAGAAGGCAGAGCTGCTACGATGCTCTGTAAAGTGACATTTTCTGTGTTGTCGTTGTGAATGAGGTAGTTATTTGGTCTATTTTGAGATAGGTGGGTTTTTTCAGAAATCTTACTGGAGTTTCACTGTTTGTACATGAGGCATTGATGTTTTGTTCAGGAGTGAAGAAAAAAAGATAGAAGAGGCTCTTTAGACTCCCCACATGTATTTTTTGTTTTGCATTCTTTCACTGGGATCATTGAGGTGGAAGTGATTTTTTTTTCTTCTTCTTTTTGGAAAAGGAAAATAGCGGAGCTCAGAGTTGGGTGGATCAAAGGCAGCCTGGGTGGAGAAAGGCAAGATTCCTCCTGTTGAGAGAAAAAGAAAGGAAGAAGGAAAAGCAGAAAAAAAAAGACATCCACAACAAGAAAGCTTTGGAATTAAGAGAGAGGGGGTACAAGAGTGAACACAAGAGCTTAGCGCCTAAGAAAACTTACTGTGTGTGACAGTGAGCGAGGGTTGTGTGAGGAAGCAGCACAAAGTGGTGGTGGTGTTTTTTGGGAGGGTGTGTGGAGAAGTGGGTAGTGTTGAGATGCACAGACCGTTACGCTGAAACAGGAAGGGTAGAAGAGGGGGAGGGGTTTTAACCGCTCTAGTTGAGATGTAAATTTGTCCCTGTTGCGAGCCAGGCCCAAGACGAGGGTCCCCCTTTTCATTTCTGTACATGGAATAGCCATGGAAACCCTGCTGAGAGCCATTGAAATGTCTGATTCCAGCAGTCTGGGGATAAATCCCTCTTTGGCTGCTGAGGTGTGCGATGTGCACGCCCCTGTGCATGCTTACATCTCTGCTTAATCTTTTGTGTCTGCATGCATATTTATGCATCTGGGAAAGAAAATCTTTTAGAGTGTTTTTGAAGCCTTCTGCATTAAAGTCAGGGGTGCTGTTGGAGCACAGAACTGTCACATTCTTGCAAAGAAACACACAGTCTGTACTACTGAGGGTCGCTATTGCTGCTGTAACCTGACAGTCACTATCAGTCTGCAAACTGCTGATCTTCCACGTTTTGATTTTTACATCTTAATGGTATTATAGTGCTTTTTGTCAAATAATGCTGAAGATAACTGACGAAATGTCAAAACATCCTTCATAAAATTTAAATATCTGCATACATATTTTAGTTAGAAAATTGTGCTGTTTTCTAATGAGCTTGTAAAAGTTGAAAATAATGGCTTTAATAATTAATACACACTTTTCTTATTTTACAGATCTGTTTTAACTTTGATAAAATGTGAAAAACAGTATTTTGGTTGCCATGTTGTAAAAAATCCCTTTTAGCCTAAAATACAGTTAGGTCCATATATGTTTTGACAGCCACTTAAGTGTCATAATTTTGGCTCTTGAAATTAAACAGTTAAGATGCAATTAAAGTGCAGACTTTCAGCTTCAATTCATATAAATTGTATCATATAAACAACATTAAATAAAAGCTGATGTGTCCAATTTTCTGATTTTTAAAGTAGCAACATTTGGACAACATTGTTCTGAAAACTGTGTTTAGAGTGTCTGCATTTCAGTCGTCACATCATCCATCTGATTGCAGCCAGTTCAGAGAACAGTAAATGCTTCTAGCAGAGTCCAGTGGGAGAAATCAGCTTGCAGCTTGCCACACAAATACTTCCTTACCGGATTAGCTACGACTGGTCTTTCTTTAGCTTTAAGCACCTGTGTGTTCCTGTGACACTGGGGTGATGGGGTGGGAGGGGAGTAGAACTTTTTATCTCTTCATCAAAAAACACCCTATTAGTCTTCGGACTGTGAAAAACAGGAGACGAGGAGGAAATATCTGAGAATAAGTCCAGGAAAAACAAGAAAGCCTACTGGTTGATTTTGAGTGAACAAGACTTTGAATACTGGAGATTCAAAGGTCAAGCTAGCTCTTTTTGGAGGCAGGCAGGGAGTAGAGGGGCTAGTGGGTTAGGGGTGAAAGTAAGACAGGAGAATATGCATTGTGATGGAAAAGTTTCGGGGACAAAGAAGGCAACAGGCTCAGTTTGGTGCTGCTTTGAGCAGACAGGCCCTCCTTTGTCTCTCACCCCTTGGTCAGGAGGCCTCGCAACTTTCATTCTTTCCTCATTTCTTTCCCTCTCTCCCTCCCTCCCTTGTTTTAAACGAACCGGTTCCCCCACTGTCTCCTCTCCCTTTGCGGCTGGGCTGAAAAGAAGTGAAAGGGGAAAATAGGGAGCTCGTAGTGCTGCACAGTTGTTAATTAACATGCAGATTTCTGATTCGCTGAGAGCTCTTATAACATAGGCTCAGGATTATGAGTGAGGGTGGTTTGAAAAGAGATGTCTGTACACACACACACACTCATTCACACACACATACACACAATAACAGCTTTTTTTTTGTTTTTTCAGGCTTCACTGGGAACCTCTGCCAGATAGACATTGATGAGTGTGCCAGTACACCGTGCAAAAATGGCGCCAAGTGCACAGACGGACCCAACAAATATACCTGCGAGTGCACTGAAGGTTAACATAAATTACAATAATTGAAAGAGGAGCCAAACCATTTAAAATATAACAGCATTTCACAAATGAATGTGTCAGTTAAAACAGACATCAACTCTTTTCCTAGGTTACACCGGGAGTCACTGTGAGACAGACATAAATGAATGTTACTCAGACCCCTGCCACTACGGATCCTGCATTGATGGCCTGGCCTCCTTCAGCTGCCAGTGCAACCCTGGATTCACCGGCCGACTGTGCGAGACCAACATCAATGAGTGTCTGAGCCAGCCGTGCAGGTACGGAGGCACCTGCCAGGACCGAGAGAATGGCTACATCTGCATCTGCCCCAAGGGAACCACAGGTAAAGACCACACACAGGAGATATAAGCATAACTTTTTTGAAATCTGAAACCAACTTTCTTACAGGAATCAACTGTGAAATAAACATCGATGACTGCAAGAGCAATCCTTGTGATTACGGGACCTGCATCGACAAGATCAATGGCTACGAGTGCGCCTGCGAACCTGGCTACACTGGTAAACCACAGCATTGAAACATGTGGCTTTTCCATCTACAACTCTCAAGTACATACTTATATTGATTTCCAAAAATGGAACAGGAAGTTGTGATTCAGATCTCGGTTGCAAGAATGACCTGAGTACAAAAGAGGAAATCAGAGTTAAGACAGTCAGTGAAAATTCTACTTAACCCTTTATTACCTACCATAGAACAATTCCGCCAGAGCTTATCTTTACATTTCTACATGCTGTAGTGCCATTTTTGGAGTATTTCAACTTGCTATACATCAATATAACCTCTATATCCCAAATCATAATATGCGTATAATAAGTCCGTAGTAACTACATAAATTGCTAAAAAGTGCAATAAACCACCAAAAATATTTGAAAAACTTGAAAAACGTTATGTTTTACACATATTTTTGTAGATACAGAAATGTCAAAGCTACAGTCGATACAGTTGATACAGTCATTTCTATAAACCTTAGCGAACATGTAAAAAATGTATTTTGTGCACAATTTGCAAAAAGACAGCAATTTACATCAAGATAAACTATTTCTAATAGTGCAATAACAGTTCATAG
>VUQS01044642.1:0-15226 GCA_015108495.1 Heterochromis multidens
GCTGGCCTGGGAACGCCTCGGTGTTCCCCCGGATAAGCTGGAGGAGGTGGCTGGGGTGAGGGAGGTCTGGGTTTCTCTGCTTGGGCTGCTGCCCCCGCGACCCGGCCCCGGATAAGCGGAAGAAAATGGATGGATGGATGGATGGAGCTCTGAAATAATTGACTATGACCCAGAAATGTCAGTCCAATCTTAGGACTAAGAAAACCACAGAAACTAGCCTGGTAGTCTTTTTTTTTTTTTTTACCTTTACAAGAATAAGGCTGCATTATTTGTATGATTTAGTAATACATTACCTTTTTTAGGTACACATATACACACTTAATTAGGTACATCTTGCTAGTACCAGCCTGAATTCTTCAATACTGGAAACATCACTCACAGAGCAATTGGTCCACAGTTGCTGCAGAGTTGTCAGCTGCACATCCATGATGTGAATCTCCTGTTCCACCCCAAAGGTGCTCTATTGGATTGAGATCTGGTGACTATGGAGGCCATTTGAGTACAGTGAACTCATTGTCATGTTCAAGAAACCAGTTTGAGATGATCTGAGATTTGTAACATGGCATTCTGTTCTGATGGAAACAATCAGAAGATGGGCGCACTGTGGTCATAAAGGGATGGACATGGTCAGCAACAATACTCAGGTAGGCCAAAATATCCCCCACACCATTATACCACCAGCAACCTGAACTATTGATACAAGGCAAGATGGGTCCATGCTTTCATGTTGCTTACGCTAAATTCGGACCCTACCATCGAGACTCATCAGACCAGGCAATGTTTTTATAGTCTTCTGTTGTCTAATTTTGGTCAGCCAGTGTGAATTGTAGCCTCAGTTTCCTGTTCTTAACTGGCAGGAGTGGCACCTGGTGTAGTCTTCTCCTGGTGTAGCCCATGTACTTCAAAGTTCAATGTGTTGTGCGAGTGGTTATTTGAGTTACTGTTGCCTTCCTATCAGAATGAAGCAGCCTGGACATTCTCCTTTGACCTCTGACTTCAACTGGGCATTTTCACCCAGAGAACTGCTGCTCAGTGGATTTTTTCTCTTTTTCAGACCATTCTCTGTAAACCCTAGAGATGGTTGTGTAGGAAAATCACAGATGATCAGCAGTTTCTGAAATACTCAGACCAGCCTGTCTGGCACCAACAACCATGGCACGTTCAGTCACTTAAATCACGTTTCTTCCCCATTCTTCTGCAGGTTTGAACTTCAGCAAGTTGTCTTGACCCTCGCCTAAATGCATTGAGTTGCTGCCATGTGATTGGCTGATTAGATTGCATTAACGAGCAGTTGAACAGGTGCACCTAATAAAGTGGCTTTCTTATACATTTTTTGAGGACCTACATCTGTATAGTTTTTGATCTGAGCTGTTTGCAGTCAGGAGAACACCTATCCATAACAGCAGGAACACAAATTTCTTTTGAGTTTATCTGAATTACTTTAAGAATAATTACTACATACCAATGAGATCAAAGTTACGATAACTTTACAAACCGTACACTGAAACCCATCAAATACAATGATAAAAGTGCTCTATGAATGTGTGTGATTGGGCGAATGAGTGAATGAGACTTGTAGCAAAAAGTGCTTTGAGTGCTCAACTGAGTAGATAGGTGCTATATGCTGTAAGTACCAGTCCATTTTACCATACTATATGACTAGCTATTAAAAAACCCCACAGAGTTATCAAAATGAACACATTTAAGAGAAATTTATTTGTCAAGGCAGTGTAACATGGAAAAACCTGTCCCTGAGAGAAAACGCTCCAGAACTGTACATAAATGGAGAACCTATTCCCAGCATAAAGACAGGGATGAGGGGTTTTTTCAAAGTAAACCAACAGGATTTTAAGAAAGTCAGCTGTGAAGGAGTGTAAAGGAGGAAAGGGGAAAGTATCCGCCACTCTGGCAAAAAAAGATTCAACGCTCGTAAAAGAAAAAAGAAAAAACAAACACATCGTACCATTCTTAACAGTGTTATGAAATCAAAACCATGATCAAAGTCACATTTGAACTGTGTCTTCATCGCCCTAAATGACAAGTGAAACAGTTCAACACTTGCCACTCATTTTTACAGACTATGATAAAAGGGACACAACTAATTTGCTGAACTGGAATGTGAAGAATGAGAAAATGCTGCCATTAGTCAAACATTAAATAACAATGTAACAACATGACAAAGAGACATGATCAGTTTCAGTCATTAATTACACTTGTGAAATTACTGTGTTGACAGACATGAAAACTTTATGGAGGGAGTCATAAAAAAAAAACTCAAGCTTGATTCATTATAAGCATGAAAAAGACAGTTAAAGACAGAACTTAATGCTATGATTAAAAAGTATTTTTGTTATTTCTGGTAAGTGGCCAGGAGAACAGGCAGAATGCATGTTGAAAAGATACGATCAATAATCGTCTATGTATTGAGCAAAACAAAAAAGGCACAAATCTATCCAAATTAAAGTCATTTTTAAAAAATTTTACTTAAAAACAACTAAATGAGACAGTCATAAAAATCACTTAAACATTAACTTTTTTTCAGTTTAAGGCTTTTGCGGATTTGTCTGTAAAACGGTTCTCAGTACCCTGAGTAACAGTCACAGCAGAGAATAATGGACACTTAAACATAATGAGAACAAACAGTGGAGGGCACTCTGAAGGTAAACTGAGGTACATTAAACCTTTCTAGCATTAAACTTAAAGGGAAAAAAAACAACACAAACATTTATTCAATAAATAGAAAGTTTTCTCTAATTTACAACATTACAAATAAGGCTGTGTTTGACCATACATACAATCTACAGTCACAAAGAAAAGAAAATATTTTTTTCCCCAGTCACGACTCATGTGCAATAGTGATGTTTATGATAAGGGACACTTTGTGAGCTTACATCCATGGAATCCAGTTTTGTCTTCAGATTAGGGCATTTTCATACTGCCAGTAGTACAGATCATGGTCTTGGTCAGCAACATTCTGCACAGCAGTATCCTCATATACAGAATTTTACAGTCATTGGCACTCATTAGCCAGTACCCTCTTTGGAGTCCACAGTCTATCCAATGAAATAAACTCTGAGCATATCAGTAGTACTTCCTAAGCAATGACCTTGTGCTGCCACCTGCTTCACAAAGCCTGAGTGAACAAAGACAGCACCGGATCCTATGCTACTCTCTCTAACGGTCAGCAGGTATTACCATTACATAGCAGGAATCACACTCCGGCCTTAAAGTGCTTGGGTTGCCATGGTTGTAACCGAGGCGATGTCATTGTGCAGATGCAGGTGACAGGGTCACCTGGGACTTGTTGACATTTGCCGGTTCCACATGCCACGTTTGGAGTGATAGTGGTGGAAAAAGTTCCTCAAGTAGATCCTCTCTACCTCCAGACCTGCCTGGAGGATCCTAGAGCAGAAAACAGAATTGAGTGTTTACTAAAGCTGGACCACAAACTTTCAAAGGCAATATGTAGGTAAGTGAAATAACAGGTTGAATCACAGTTAAAATAAATATCGCCAGATTTGTAGTTGAAAGTATAGAAGCATACTTGACTATGTGCCTCAGGTATGCTGCATGGTTGTTCCATTCAAGAATAAAATCAGTTCAAACTGGAAATAAACGATTTTTGGCCAATTGAGAGCAGCAACATCTTTTGTTGGCACTGCTTACACACAAATCATGCATGGCTGAAGAAACATTGCACTAATAAACCAAGAAATTTTTGTACGTGTGTCCATCCGTTCTTCGCCTTTACCAACAACACTTTAACCAGTCCACTTCTTACTCAGAAGGCGTATTGCTATCTAATTTCTCTCAATAGCTGGATGAGGTGGATGCAAAAACTATAAACAAACCCATCCATTTAGAAACATTAGGACATGTGAAACAAACCTGTCGAGAAGCTCCCAGTCCTCTCCTCCCCAGCGGTCAGTAAATTCCTTGGTGTTCATTCCTCCCACTGTGTCCAGGTCTGACTTATAGATCCCCAGCAAGCCAAAGCCATTAACCTCCCAGTAACCTGCAACACAGACAGTCACATACAAAGATATCTGTCATTTTCATAGTAAAAAAAAAAGGGAGCATATCTGTTTCCAATTCCCACCTCTGGCCTCTAAAGGTGTAGCACCACAGTCCAGTCTCAAGACGATGGGAGCAAAGGCCATGTATCCCTCCACACAGTGCTTCCTGATGATATCAATAATTGAGGGAGGGAAGTGGATGTGGAGGTCGCAAAGAAACACGATGCTGTGGTCATCCTAAGGCAGAGTGAGATCGGAAAGATTAAATGCATGATAATTGACATCTATCTGTACACCCTAATGCTTCATTGCCAAGTGATGCCGCAGTACTCACAGTTATCAGGTCGATACCTGCTTGCAGACCAGCAGAGCGCTCAAAGCTCCCACCCAGCTTCACATACTGGTACCTGATAATTTCCACAAGCATAAATACAGCTCAGTCAGATTATGTATACATTGCGATAGGTTTGTATCGCCTATAAAACTGACTCAAACACACAGACACAAACCTGGGAAGTGAGGACTTCTGAAGAGCCTTCCTCACATCCATGTCAGTGCTGTTGTAGTCAGTGATTATGAGGTTGAAGTTAACGTCTCCAGTTTTTCTGAACAGTTCCTCCATGTCAGTAATGAGCTGCTGCACCCATCTAGCCTGGTTTTTTACTGAAAAAGACATACAGACAAATTATATCACAGATAAGTGACTGGATGGCTTATATGAATGGATGTATGGTGAAAAACTGTGCTGATAGATATGTGCTCTGTAATCAGCCAGATCTGCAATCAGGTCTTTTATTTGAGAGACATGTTTTGACCATTGCTGTTCATTAAAGCTATTCATTCTCAAAGCGAATATAGATCATTACCATAGACAGCATGTTAACAGAGGTGTAGTACTGTATTGGACGACACACTGCCAAATCTTGACTTTAACAGGCTAGTCATGCCCACATAGTGCTTGACAATTTCACTGCATTAATAAAGAAAAGCTGTTATGTGCTTTGCATACCATTATTAATGCATTACTGTCATATTCAAATTAATATTATATTATACTGAATTCACAGTTTCTGTCTTCAGGTGATACGAGTTTCATTTTACTGTACTGGACCTTGTCTCAGGGAGATTATCTTTTATTTCTGCATATTTTAGAGACTCACTGCCATCGTTTAATCCCATTGAAGTTTTTTTTTCTCTTCTAAAGGTCCACAAACATCTGAGTCTGCTTTTAATATGATGCTGTTAGTACAAAAAGCACAAAAAGTAGGATTTTCTATCTTTAAATAGTGAAATATTAACAAACAAGAAACAAGAAAACAAGAAAATTAAAATGTTCATAGTATGGAAGTAAATCAGCTGATTCTAAGGGGGACAGGTGGGAAGTTTTTTTCAGATTTGGTTGATTTTATACGGAATCACCCAGTTAAAGTCAGATGTACAGTACCTGGCACTATGAAGTGGACCATAGCAATAGGATTCCACTGGAAGCCCACTGGGTTGCAGAGCAACACCTGAGGTTGTGACCGTTGGAAGCTAAAGTCCCTGTTGCGCATCCTGCCATGGCCAATCAGAGCATAGATGTAGTGTGATACACGCAGCAGCTGGCCATTCACATCTTTCAGCTCCAGTTCCAGAAGGTAGCGGCTGCCATGGAACCCATCCACACGCTTCACTACGTTAACCACACGTACCAACTTAAACCGCCTGCAAGATCAATCAGAGCACAAAAACCAAAGTGGAATGTGCTGTAAAGGAAGTACACAAAAGTCTTACATTATTTTATCAGCTGATTCAAAATGGCATGATCTTACAGTAAGAGACTTGTTTGGTATTTTTACTTATTATAATTAATCCTAAAACTACACCATTTACTCAACCAAAATTTTAAATCTGAGTAATCTCTATCACACTTGCAATATATACTCATCGGCCACTTTATTACGTACCCCTGTTCAACCGCTCACTAATGCATATATCTAATCAGTCAATCACATGGCAGCAACTTAATGTATTTAGGCATGTAGACATGGTCAAGAAGACCTACTGAAGTTCTAGCCAAGCATCAGAATGGGGAAGAAAGGTGATTTAAGAGACTTTGAACGTGTTGTGGTTATTTGTGCCAGATGGGCTGGTATGAGTATTTTAGAAATTGCTGATCTACTGGGATTTTCCCACACAAGCATATTTAGGGTTTACTGAGAATGGTCAGAAAAAGAGAAAATATCCAGTAAGCTGCAGTTCTCTGGGAGAAAATGGCTTGCTGTTGCCAGAGGTCAGAGGAGAACAGCCAGACTGCTTCATTCTGATAGGAAGGCATCAGTAACTCAAATAACTACTTGTTACAACTAAGGTATGCAGAAAAGCATGTATGAATGCACAACACATCAAACCTTAAAGCAGGTTCGTTACAGCAGCAGAAGACCACACTGGGTGTCCCTCCTGCCAGTTAAAAACAGGAAACTGAGGCTAAAATTCATATGGGATCACCAAAACTGGACAAAAGAAGACTGTAAAAATGTTGCCTAGTCTAATGAATCTTAATTTCTACTGCAACATTCAGATGGTAGGGTCAGAATTTGGTGTAAACAACATGAAAACATGGATTCATCCTGCCTTGTATCAACAGTTCAGGTTGCTGCTAGTGGTGTAATGGTGCAGGGGATATTTCTTGGCACACCTTGGGCCCCTTAGTACCAGCTGAGCATTGCTTATATTATTATTATTATCATTATATTATCAGTCTACCCGAGTACTGTTGCTAACCATGTCCATCCCCTTATGACCATAGCGTACTAATCTTCTGATGGCTGCTTTGTGACACACTATGTCACAAAGATCAAATAATCTCAAACTGGTTTCTTGAACTTGACAATGAGTTCACTGTACTCAAATGGCCTCCACAGTAACCAGATCTCAATCCAATAGTACCTTTGGGATGTGGAGGAACAGAAGATTCACATCATAGATGTGACAGATCTGCAACAAATGTGTGATGCTATCATGTCAATATAGACCAAAATGTCTGAGAAATATTTCCAGCACCTTGTTGAATCTATGCGACAATAAATTAAAGGAGTTCTGAAGGCCAAAGGGAGTCCAGCCCAGTACTAGCAAGGTGTACCTTGGCTGGTGAGTGTATACTGACGCTTTACTGTGAAAGCATATGGTCAGTGGAGGCGACACAAATGTTATCCACTTCATGTAAATAATTCGGTAGTTTAAGTTGTGAAAATATGTGCATATATATTTTATAGACTAGTGTTCTAGGTATAAAAATATAGCAGGAAATGAAGTAATTTTTAGGAAAGTACAAACATTACCTAAGCAGATATACTTATTAACCACTGATTTTCAGGATCACAAAAATGAAAACCACTTAAGATGCTACTTTTTACCAATTATAGATGAAAGCAATCAAATCTAATGAGACTAACATTTGCCACACACAGCTCCCTCGACACACAACTTACCCATGATGCTTTTCATTCAACTGGTCCATGAAAGTCTTGACTATGGGCAAAGCATCACTGGAGTGGAGTAGCAGGTTTCCAGAGATGTTGCACTGTAGGTCGATCCAATCTGAACGTTGTGCCTGAAAGTCCAGGTGGTTGACCTGGAAGGTTTGATTCCAGTTGACTTGCGTGTCAAAAACAGGTGCAGGTGTAAGATCCTCATCATCAGCACCATCAAAGTCTTGTCTTTCCCATAAGTAGTCTCTCTCACCCTCTGTGGTGTCTCTCCTTTTCTCAGCCCTGTTGGAGAACTCATCTTCCTCCCCCACTTGGCCCCCCCCTCCTTTCTTATCCAACCACTTTTTGTCCATCTTCCCTTTAGCAATCTTCTTAGCTCTAAGGATGCTATTTTCTAAATCTTGTTGTAGAGGCATATTCAGCTCTATCTCCTTATCCCTGAGGCTTTTTCTGGCATCCAAGTCCCTTTGACTTGATCTTACTAACGTGGGGCTGAAATCTCTTTTGGGAGGGGTAAAACCCTTGCTGTTGGTCAGCTGAAGTTCCTTCTCTCTGGTTACAAACTTCCACTGCTTGGTCACTGTGGGTTTTTCAGGCTGTGGATAATCCCTCTGTAGGTTCTGGAGCTGCGAGTCGCTGAGTCGCTGGATTTGGGTATGGTTCATTTTATGAGACTCCTGGATCTGCTGATGTTTAGAGCCAAGTTGCTCTGATTGGACAACTGGTTGCTCCTTTGCTTTAAGCTCCTTTTTGTTATCCAGTACTGGTGGATTAGTCTGGCCTGGTCTCTGAGCTGATTTTACCTTTCGTCTTTTTGCTCGTTTTGACCTTAGCTTTGGTTTAATCTGATCTGCTTTTTGAACTGGGCCCTCTTTTTGTAACTCTGCCTGATTCTGCTGCAAGTTTTGTTTAAAGCCTTGCTTTTGCACTGACTGGGGTTGGGACAAATTTTCTTTACCATCCCTCTTCTCCAACTCGCCTCTGCGCAGTCTTATATATGAAGAGTTGCCCGATGTGTTGTTTGTTTTTTGGAAAACCAAGGAGAAGAGTCTGCGCTTGCGCTTTTGAACATAATCATCATAATCATCTCCATAGTCTTTAAAAAGGGCATTATTTTTCTGAGCTAGCTTGGCTTCCTTTCCATTTTCATGGGCCTCATTGTAAAAGTCTTCCTCATCTCGGATCCTGTTCCTCCTCTGGAAACTGAAATCTAAAATACACCAGATAAAGAAAAGGAAAGTTAAATGGACTGACACTGCAAGCAGCTTAAATTTGCTTATTGGGGGGGGAATAAAATACCTCTGTTTGTATTTTCTTTTTCTTGCGTAGCTCGACGGTCAAATCTCATGTATCTGGAGAAGCCGAACCTAGACATGAGAGCCAAGCCAATTTACTTTGTGTTACGTTTTAGAGATGACTTCAAAAAAATAAAAAAGGATGATACTTCTAGTTCAACATTGACCTACTGCGAGTATTTTAAGCTGTTGCACAGTTTTACAGTAATCATATTTGTCATGTTTCTCTCACATCTTCAGGTAGTAAGAGCTCTCAGAGTAGAAGCAGCTGGTCTGCGTCTCCATGTGTGTTAGTCGAGTGTAGTCATTGGGGTAGACATAGGACAAGTGGACCTGAGGATATGAAATGAAATGACATGCTGTAAAAGACATGAGATCTTAATTTTAAAAAATTTGAATATTCTGAGGTATATGTTTATTTGCCTTTGTGTTGAGCTGGATAAGAAGAAATCTATTTGGTAAATATGAAGCTACAATCAGTGGCTAGTGGGCTTAACTCAGCAGACTGGAAACAGGGAGACTGGGAAGCTACCATGACTTTCTTTAAGGATTAAAAAAGTCTACCTTATAGCACCTCCAAAGCTCACTAACACATTATAGCTGAAGTGTGAAAAAGAGATTAAGGACTATTTCTTGGCCAGTAAATGCCATCCTACAGTCCTGGAGGCAACCATCAGAGACTCCAGGAATTGACTGCAAATAACTAGACCAGTAATAGTAGCAAAATCAATAGGAGAAAAATCAGAAGCTGTGGTACTGTTTTTTTTTCTCCTAATGGATGCAATTAGCTTTTATTTCCTTTATATGGGTCTTCAGGAGACATTAAGTATGCAGGTGCAATTTAGAGGCCTCAAATAGACAACATAACTCAGCCTAACAGGGATGCCATTAAAAGCAAAGTATGACAAAGTCATAAAAGATTGATAAAGCTTCCCAATATTCCTCACTGGCATGCCTTTCTTTATCTCTTGCACCTACAAAAAATTTCAAAATCGTACTTGTAACCTTTCTTGAATAATGGTATATGGAGCTCAAATAGCAAAAAAGTACTATAAGTGACGTAAACACATTATCTACACAGCAAACACGTACAAACTGCAGTCCTTGATAACGAAGCAAAGGGAAGTCTTTGATTGTGTAAGAGGGTTTGTATGAGCAGTCAGGGAGAACACCTTGTAGGAGCCTGCTGTTTAACATACGCACTGCAAAGAAACAACACACAGATATGAAGCAAGATTACTTTGTACATTTAGTAAGAGGAAATAACTTGCAAAGTACTTGCATCCGGGATGATAGGAAACAAACAACTGATGTATCTGCTGTGTGGTGAAGCAACTGAGAGACGTGGCTGACCTTTGTAGAATGAATCTCGCCGGTCTTCTATTAGCATATCTGCCTCAGCACTGCGCTGTTTGGTGGGGGTGTGCTGGTGGCTTGCAGCTGTCTGTGGTATGTGAGCAACATCATTCATTGACAATGCTGACTCATCTGAAAACACAGAGCATTAGAAGAAGGTAAGAGCTTTTTATTTACTGTACCAGAAAAACAAAAAAACCCCCAAAAACTGACTTTTTAGCACCTTTGCAGAATAAAAGGCAAATGTTCTTCAATGAGACTCGTGAAGATTCATTCTGAGTGATGTCTTTTGAGGCACCAGGAATGATGTGTGTACTTACTAGTATAAAGGGAGATGTATTTGGATTCAATAACCATAAACAGACTGCCTTCGTCCAAGTGCAGCCACTGTGTGAAAACAAAACAAAAAAACAACAATAAAAAAAAAGTGCATGTCTTTCCCACTTTATTACTCACACTGAACATAAAAAAAAGAGCACATACTTGGCGCGAGAGTTGGCAACAATGAAATGAGATGAGAAAAGAGAGAGGACATTTTCTGGGACTCTGCTGAATCCAACAACTTACTGCCACCTCCACATGGTCAGTCCCTCTGTTGTTTTGCTTGTGAATAACTTCAAAAAAGTATCTCCTCTCAGCAGACAGCCTGTCAGACAGTAAAGGTGCTCAGTACCACATTATAGTCATAACAAAAGACAACATAAACTCTGTATCCAAAGATAATCTCAAACATTGAAGTGCTGAATGTGCATAAGCCCCTTAAATGCTAACAGCAGCTCTTTCGGTCAGATAAAAATCTCTCACTCCATGGCTCAACAAGCAGATACTTTTTCTATAATTTTTGGGTACTCCAAAAATTTCAGTCACAATCTATTTCACTTTTTGGTTTTGTCAATACTAGTAAGTTGTTTTTTTTTTTTTTATTTGTAAAGCACATTTAATCTCCTTTACAGTGCTGGATACAACCAAACCAAACAACAGAGATAAAATATTTGTCATAAAACCTAAAATTAAGTGATAAAGAGAAGATACATTTTTCTTTTTATCTGGATTGAATGCTGGTTTGAACAAGTGGATTAAAAACCAAGAGACACGCTGAAGATTAAATAATGACTGTTCCAAAGCCTGAGAGCACAGTCACCCTTATAAGTGAGAATGTGACATGAACTCAGCTTCCTGGGGACACTGTGTATATAAACTATGTTAGAACTATAAGAAGGTAGCCAGGCCATGCAATGCTTTAATTCCAAAAAGCTAAAACTTGAGTTGCAAAAGGTACTGGAAGCCAGTGCTATACTGGTAACATACCTCTGGTAACATACCTGGATATTTGTTACACATTGTTGCCTAATTCAAGTTCTCACGGGATGTTTTGGTTTACCTTTGCTTTACAATTTCTAAAACTTGGCTCAGTTGATACATTTCTCTGATTTCTGCACGTGTGCCAAAAAGAAATTACTTATAACGTCTCTGTATACAGTCACGGTAAAAAGAAAGTACACCCTATTCAAATTCTATGGTTTTATGTATGAGGACATAATAAAATCATATAGTCAAGTCTTAAAATTAGTTAATCACAACCTCAGATTAAATACATTACAAAACATCACAAGATACACATGTTCATTAATTATTTAACCAAAATGCAGAAATACTTGATTTATTGGTCATGAGCAAGTGCGGTCACCTCTATAAAAGCAGAAATTTTGGAAGTTTGCTAGTCTGAAGCATTCAGGTGTTTGTTGACACAATGCCACAATCTTCCCAGGAGTAGACGACGATTCGAGTAATGGTATTAGTTGTTCACTGAATTGTTTTGTACCACTCAGCTGGTATGTCGTCGCTACCAGAAGATTTATTCATTTTTAGTCTACTGACTGCTTTCTCTATTTCTGTTTTTGTGATGGGTGAAGTCAAGATATCATTCTGGTTCTTAATTAGTTGCTTGTAAACCCAGTGTCTCTAGAAACGCTCTCATTTGATCAGTATCAGCTGACAGAGGCTGTCTATACAAATTTCTACAATAGTTTTTCAATCTCTTTAGGTTCATAGGTCATCTTATTTGTAACTGTATCTCCTATTTTATGAATTGTCCTATCAGCCTGCTGTTAATTTAGTCTTTTAGCTAGAAATCTGGTGGCCCAAGGCCATAGTTCATAAAAGGGTTATTCCAACATTTAGTCTCCACAATTTTCTTTTCTCCTGTGGTTTTAACTGGACTTTTAGGTAAATTGCACAGATATATCTGCTTCTTCAATTTCACAATCCTTTACTTGATATAAATCCCTTTTATTCATTAAAAAAAAACTCAGTTCTAGCATAGCTATCATTGGGGGCCGATTAGTGTATGTAATCTCTTTCAGAGGGATGAAGTTCTCTCCAAATATCAACTACACACAGTTTTAAAAAGTCATTCTAATCATTTTCGTAACATGGTTGGCACTTTTCTTGTTTGTTGTGTCTAAATTACTCTTCACAACAATATTAAAATCACCCCCACATATTAATCTTCCTTCTGATTCCAAAGTTATGTTGTTGAGCAAGGGTTTAAAGGAATGTTTTCCACTGTTAGCTATTTATAAACATTAATCAATGTCACTGTTTCTCTCTCCAGTTTTCCTCTGACAATAATAAATCTTCCCTCCTTGTCCCTAATTACTTTAGTACATTCAAATTTCACTGAGTTATGAATTAGTATGGTCACTCCTCTTCTACAACCATGATGGAAGGAGCTATAAGATGTATTGCCATAGCCAAACCTGTTAAGCTTCTTACTACCTGGCCAGACATATGTGTTTCTTGTAGATATAAATTATAATCTGCAATTTGTCCTTTCTTTAATTTAGCCACTATTTTCCGATGTGTACCAGGGTTATTTAAACCACTGACGTTCAACAAAAGTATCTTAATATTATTCTTCATCATTCCTATTTGTGAAATCAGTTTGCAATCAAGACCCAAACATAAAAACAACAAAATAACCATCAAACATCAACTGAACACAAAACTTTGGGGCTTTCAAAGAGGATAAGTTTCGCCATCCTCTATGTTCCTTATTGGTGGAGGAAGGGTTGAATGCCTCATGACTGTAGGGGCCCTCCCTAGTAGTGAGAAAATACTCATTTCTACTAGAAATGGAAAAATTTGTGCTTTCTTAAGCCATTCCTCAGTTGGTATCACAAGCCCGTTTGATTAAGGACTAAGTCTTCCTAAATATGTGGCCCACAATTAGTGTTCACATCAAAAGGAGAAAAGACAAATAACTAAAAGATAAATGAAAACCTCAGTGCTGTTTGCTTCATCGTAAATAAGACCATTAAAAGGTATATTCTTAAAGTTTTGCAATATCCTGAAGAAATTAAATAGTAAGTTTAGATTTCATTACCTTAATTAGCACTAGCAAACAAAATTATACCTCTGCCTCAGCAGGTGCCTGTTCCAAAATTAGATACATGTTTTATTATTCATCTGGCACACATTTATCCCTTAAATGCTTTTGTTTCTGACACTCAAGTCTTTTTTTAAACTCTGTGAGCCTCTTTTTACCATGCTCTTTTTACTATCTGAAGCACTGATGCATTTCTGTGGCAGAAGCTCATTCAGGCATTCCTCCACTGCCATCATGGCGCTCATCCTTGTAGTCCCTGTCACCTGGAATCCGCACTTTTTCATGTCCTGGGCTGCCTCATTTGCACTCCCATAGATCTATAGTCCAGAGTCCCAATGCACTTGCATCTTTATATAGGGTGTTTGGAACCTTACGCCTCTCCATGACATCAGCCGCATAGTCATTGTCAAAGTACAGTCACTTGCCATCAGTTTCAATTTTCTGCTGCCAGGCTTTCTTAGGAACCAAATCTTTTACGTGGAACTGTAAAAAGTTCACTATTATTGATATCAGAAGTGAGGCTGTGGCTGGCTTTGGAATCGATGCTCCTTGAGCCCACTGGATTTGAAGTTCATCTCCATCAGGCAGGGCCAAGTGACTTTTGAACAGCTCACTTACAAATTCCAGTATCTATGGTACTCCATAGACTCAGAGGTTATTTCTTCCTTTGCGATTTTCCTCCTTTCATACCCAAGATGTTTTCAGTGTTATTTATATTTATAGGAGGTACTTTCCTAAAACCGCCTATGAGGAACTCATTTCTACACTTGAATCTTACTGTAGCCTTAGATTAATTTTTCTTAAATAAATAATGGAACGGTGTAATATGTTGTTGGTGTAATGGTGTAATGTGGTGTTGTTCATGTCAGATTGTATTTAAATATTTTTAAGACGTGGTAAGGACTAGATAATTTTTTATTGTCCTGATACGTCAAACCTTAGAAATGACAGTGTACTTTTTTTCTTTTTTTCCATGACTGTAAAGGCCTTTGAACACACTACCCCAGTATTGAAGTCACTTCATTGGCTACCAGTTCAATACAGAATTACCTTTAAATTCCTTCTATTAGTTCATAAAGCTCTCAATGGTTTGGCCTCTGGACATCTCTGACTGTGCTCCTGTTCTTTTTTTTCAGCTGCCTGCTGATCTGAGGTCAACCACAACTGTGTCTGCATTCAAAAACAGACTCAAAACCTTTTTATTCTCACAAGCCTACACTTACAACTGTGTGTGTGTGTGTGTGTGTGTGTGTGTGTGTGTGTGTAAGTTAACTTAAGCACACTGAGTTTGTATGTAATAAAATGTGCTATATCACCTCATTCTCACTTCCCTTCAATGTCTTGTAGTAAAATTTGGAATGGATTAAAATGTGATTCATTACATACAAAGCCTTAGATAGCTTTGACCCTGCCTATTACAGAAGAATTGTTGAGACATATTTCAGCACTTGATCAGCCCAACAGGTTGGATGATTCAGTGCTTCATACTGTGTGGATTTCATTCAGACTTTGTGTTTTAAAAAGCTATATACACAGAAAACTATTATTATGAAAGAATTGTTATTGTTAATGAAGAATTAATGAAGAAAGAGTCAGGAAGCTCAGGAACACAAAAAGTGTGCTTCTCTGACAGGTGAGGGGAAAGAAAAAAAATCACAGGATGCACAAAAAAAAAAAAAAAAAAAAAAAAAAAAGAACCGG
>VUQS01044645.1:0-23685 GCA_015108495.1 Heterochromis multidens
AACTATTTCTGTAGTAAGCATCAAATTTGAAATGAGCTCATTTTGTGCTTAAAATTGTAAAATTTCTCAGTTTAAACATTTGTTATGTTATCTATGTTCTGTTGTGAATAAAATATCGGCTCATGTGATTTAAAAAGTCCTTTGGTTTTCATTTTGTTCAAATTTAAAGAACGTCCAAACTTTTCCGGAATTCAGGTTGTAGTTTTGCCTTTCTACACCACCACAGTGGAATTATAAATCAAACAATAAAGATATAATTGAAGTGCTGAATTTCAGCTTTAATTTAAGGGAGGTTAAAAAAGTATTTCATCAACTGTGTATGAATTGCAGCCTTTTTTTTAAACATGAGGTCAGAAGAGATGCTGATGCAAGTGAAGCGGGCTATCATTAGGCTGAAAGAAACAAAATAAAGCTATCAGAAAGATTCCAAAAACTTTAGGAGGGAATAAATTAATAATCTGCATCATTCTTAAAAAGAAGAAATGCACTGTCCAGGTCATAAACACCAAAAGGCCTGAAAGACTGCAGGAGACATTTCCATGGTCAAGAAGAAGAGCTTTACAACATCTAATCAAGACCAGAACACTCTCGAGGAGGTACGCGTATCATTGTCAAAGTCTGCAATCAACTGAGACACCTTCATGAATGGAAATACAGACGGTTTACAACAAGGTACAAACCACTGGTCACAACAGAGAACGGGAAGACCAGATTAGACTTCGCCAGAAAACATCTGAAAGAGCCGGCACAGTTCTGACAAAAATCTCTGGACAGATGAAACCAAGGCGAACTTTTACCGGAATGATGGGAAGAGAAAAGTATGGAGAAGGAGAGAAACAGCTCATGATACAAAGCATACCACATCATGGAGGAGGCAGTGGCATGGGCATGTATGGCTGCCAGAGGAACTGGGTCATTAGTGTTTATTGATGATGTGACTGCTAGTAGTAAGATGAATTCTAAAGTGTAGAGGGCTATACTCTCTGAGAAAAACTCAACTTTCTATTCATACACATGCTTGCACATATGCTTTAAGTCGGGACACATCTACTTTAAGTAACAAGTGTGAGTGAAATCCTCCTGCTGTCCAGCCCTGCACAACCAGCATTACCTTCCTGCTGTGTTTTCCATGAGACTAAGAACAAACTTTTTTTTTCTCAGTAACCTCAAACTCTTCTTTTGAAGTGTAATCAGGCTGCTCACACCAAGAATAAGAACTATTTGTTAGCAAGGGGTGCTTCAGCCTGATTGCTTCAAAACTCATAACTGAGATTGGTTGAAAATGGCCATTGGACTACCATTGCATCCAACACTGGTTATGCTACTTTCTTCTTCTACTTCATTATAATTTGGATGCAGGTATTGTACTTTGTACTCCATGCCATTCATTTTAAAGCCCCAGTTACTTCTTATTCTGCTATATTATAGATAAATCTGCACAGCAGTATATGAAGAATTGAAACTGTCTCCAGCTGCAGCATTTAGGTGCTATACCCAGGAGTGAATCAATAATTACGATCCAATAATATTATGGATATGATACTGTATAATGAGTATGTTTACTTCAGGTACTTTAAGTATATTTTGATGCCAAAACCTTTGCAGGAATCCGACTTTTACAAAAGTAAAGTAAATACTTCTCTCACCACTGTACAAAATACTTTTTCAAACAAAATGATGTTTATACTCATCTAGGGCACCACCTTTCATGTCTTACATATGTATTAGAGCACAGGGCTACACATGAGCCTGAAAACCTTCAGTTTATTTCTGATCAAATGTTCTACTTTCCTTTTAGCGCCTCTCTCTCTCCATCACAGGAAGACATAATTCAAATGAGTCACATTTTTGAATCAGAATACTTTATTAATCCCAGAGGAAATTATGTATCTTTTCAAGTACAGTTTGGTTCACATAAAGCTGTAAACCAGTCCTCAAAAAAGTTAATTAGCCTTTATAACATTTAGTCCAGAAAAAAATGCATTTTGACTACACTTCTACCATGCAGCCAACTCACAACCACCTGTTTTACAAGTCTGAATATGACAGCTAAAAGATGGAATGGAACATTTTGTAAAAGCAAATAAATCCTGACGTAAAAGCAAAGTAATGAATATTAATTTTTGTCCTTGAAGATATGTTTACAAGTTTTACTCAGCCTAAATAAGACAGTCATGTGTGGGAAGTTTAAGATATAAGATAAATGAAGATTCCTGTTTTACTCACACCTTTCCTCACTTTTCCACACCTCACCTCCTGTCCTCTTTTTCTCATTACTGATTGGCTCTTGTGTTCCTTAAATGAAATCACCTGTCACACATTATTTTCACCACCACATGGGGCAGCAGTTACAGTGAGTCCTTTCTTATCCTGAGTTACTTTAAACAATGACTTCCATCCATCCATCCATTTTCTTGTGCCTGTCCGGGGCTGGGTCGCAGGGGAACCCAGACCTCCCTCTCCCCAGCCACCTCCTCCAGCTTATTCGGGGGAACACTGAGGCGTTCCCAGGCCAGCTGAGAGAGATAATCTCTCCAGCGTGTCCTGGGTCTGCCCTGGGCCTCCTCTCGGTAGGACATGCCCGGAACGAATGACTGAACTCCTCACCCTATCTCTAAGGGAGAGGCCAGCTATCTTTCAGAGAAAGCTCATTTCCGCTGCTTGTATTTGCGATCTCATTCTTTCGGTCACTACCTGTTCATTTGCAGCTAAGGTAAAAAAAATAAACCTTTAAGCCCTGGAGCACAATTTGGTGGCTGTATTCTTTATGCATTCTGATAGGATGAACGTGATGGCACCAAATCTTTGCGCCTGAACCTCCCGACTAAATAAAAATGCTGTATTTATTTATCCCAGCAGACAAAACAGTAAATACAACGTAAAACAAAATAGCTTAAATAAACTAGAATAGCTCAATAAAAAAAGTACAATATGACAAAAAATACACAAAATGGTTGGATTAAATAGAAAAATGTGAAAAGGTGAATGCTTAGCTTCATTAAAATAATAAAAACCCAAAAGATCTTAAAAAGATCTTAGCCAAACCTTCTGCTATAAAACTGCCTGCACATAAAAGTGAAGCTTTTACAGCTCCATCATTTTGAAATTAGCTTTAAAGAGACATATTGTTCTGTAGTCGCCTCATTTCAGTTCATTGACTTTCTGAAGCCTCTGTTTCTAGATTGCGACTCAATATATTTGCTGGAATGTGGGTTCAAACATCAAAATGACAAATTAAATTCTTACAAAACAGAAATTGTGTCATATCAAATGGAAATGGGCCTCTTTTTATGCTGGGTAAAGATGTAGGCTGCTCAGTCACACATCAAATAAGATAAAAAATACTTTATTTATCCCATGTTTGGGTGATTCCTTTGTTACAGGAGTTAGGTATAATAAGATTATTATAATTATTCTTGTTAACTAGTCAGGCCAAAATGTATGAGGACCATAGAGCAATATATATACCAGATTACAGTTAGCAAAGGACCAGATATGGCCTGTTGGCCTTGATTTGGACATATGCCTGAATGCAGCAGACACAAGCTCAAAGATCTTCTTTATTTAAACTGGGTAACAGGCCAATTTTCAATGAATAATTTCAGTTTTTTCTATTTTTTGCTTAGCAGACTGAGCAAAAAATAGAAAAGTAAATGTTAGATTTTCCTTGTTTACATGTTTCCGTTGTTCTTTTTCTTAAAGTCTCGTGTTGAGCAATAAGTCAGAACAAGCAGTAGTGTTGTTGTTCTGTAATGTGTAATCATTTGTCTGGAAGCAGCGTTTAGCAGTAATAACAGGTTTACACCCTGTAGTCGTGTGTCTCGGATGAACTGACCTCTTGTGTACCTGCACCACCCGTCCTGTCTTTGTTGGAGTCCACAGGAAGCCGAGCTGCAGGTTACACTCTGGCTTCCTGTCCTGGCTGGGTATCTATAGACGACGGAGGAGGAGGAGGAAGAGGGGGTCTAGCTTATGTAGCCCTATGAAGAGCCGGCTTTGCCTCCCTGTTTCCATGACAACTGCTCTCCTACAGTATTCATCCGTGGGACGGCCTCTGCATCTGAAAGCAGTTCCCAGTGGTGTTTCAGGCCCTCTCGCTCTCTCTTCCTTCAGCTCCTTCGCTAATTCTTTTTCTTCTTCTTCTCCTGCTGTCTGTGTTTTTAAAAAGCAGCAGCAGCTCTTCATCTTCACTGGTTGTTGTACTTTTAAATCTTCATGTCGAGCGTCATTGAATTCTGCCCTCTCTAGATTCCTCCAGACCACAGGCTCAAACTTGGAGCCGGCACACGTTTAAATTATTTAGACCAACTGTCCTGTAAAAATGCAAATATTAGCCAAGTGCAAAAAAATAAGAGAAAGGAAGGAAGGAAGGAAGGAAGAAAGTGATGGTCTTTTCTCCATTTCCAGGATGATGGTTTTATTTTTATTATTGATTATTTAATACTTTATTTAAACAGGCAGTCTCATTGAGATAGAGAGACCAGTGTACAAAAGACATATGCAACAATATAGGCAGACAGACATATGATTCAACAGACACATTATACACGTTCAGAGTTTTAGAAAAGTATGAGTAGGGGTAATTCAGATGGATAAATATTACCTTTTAAAATATTCCAGTGAAATGAGAATACAGCCTTTTAGCTTTGGCCAAAAAGTATTTCAAATCCAGTTTGAAAGTTAAAATGGTGAACATGAAAAGAATCACCTGATATAAAACCAGTGCACTGTGTGATACACAGAATCAAGAGGTTTTAAGGTGGATGAAGAAGCATGGACATAAACAATATCACCAGAAATCTTAGCACAGGATTTGTTTCTATACAAAAATACAATTTTTGTCTATAACTTTTTTGATCGGTGTTTCACGTGGCTTTTAAAAAGGAGTCTGGCTGGATGCTAGACTCACAAGTATTTTTTAACAATCAATAGTTTCAGTTTTATGACCACAAAGGATTTGAATATAGACCATAGGCTGGATAATTATAGCATGCACTCACTCTTATCAGAGTTTACAACAAGCTTATGTCTGATTAGAGATTTTTCTGAAATGTATCAAAAGCAGATTGGCAATTGGCCCGATTAAGGGAAAAGCCAGTGGCATATAAAATAGTGTCATCTGCATAAAAAAGTACATTACAGTTTTGGGTGGCAGAGATCATATTCCTGATTTGTGTATTCTATATATATGTGTGTAGTATTATGTTACAGTGTGCAAAAAGAGAGATGGGTGAAAGAGCTGCATGTAGAGCTGCATGTAGCTTGTAGGTTTGCTGCCTCTTTTATTCACCTACAGGATGAATAAAAGAGACTCAGGAGAAGATCCTTGTGGAATACCTGCACGAATGTCAGGGGATCTCAAACCTTTGGAGACTACTGTCTGAGTTCTACCAGAAAGATAATCATAAAACAATTTAATGTGCTGTTGATCTAAGCCAGCTGAGCACAGCTTTTCTACCAGAATACCATGATCTGTTGAATCACATGCTTTTGGTAGGTCTACAAAACGTGCACCACAATCGAGGTCTTCAATAATATCTTTAGGTGCACATGCTGCTGTTGTTGTTGTGCTGTGACTTGATCTAAATCCTGACTGCTCTATTTCTGAAATGTGCTTCTCATAACTACACCGCATGGATGTCACCCTCTGAAACAAACAGAGTTCACTTAAGTAGACTTGATGATGAAGCACAAAAGCAAAGTGGTGAAAGCACTGAAGCAGAAACGGACAGTTGGACCTGCTTGATTATTTGATAAGTGAGATTAAAAAAAGGAAAGTGAGAGACTTTCAGAAACAAAACACGTTTTCACAGCTCTGAGGCTGTTTTTTCAGGTCAAAGCAGACTTGCTTCTTTTCTATCAGCATTTCAGCCATTTAGGGTAACAGCCGTGTGACCTACATATGACGACTTTGACAAGAAGTATTTTTGAGACTTTGCAGAAGCACATTAAAGCCTTGAGGTTCAGGCTGCAAACATGACAAAGATATTATATCAGAATGTCAATATGGAGTCCAGCTGGAGGCAGGATGGTTCCCGATGGGCTCTGAATCAATCCTGCTGCTGTGGGGACACCCGCACCTACACACAGCACATAAAAACATGAAAGACACTCTGAGAATATGTCCTGAAAAGGTTTATTTTATCTCAGCCTGCACTGGTCTACTCTGATCTGAATACATTACTTTTACTTCTTTTTGTTTGTTTGTAAACCAAAGCTTCAATTCTAACATAGTAATTACCTCGTGGATCACTGAACGAGCAGGTAATCGGGCCAAGTGTCCCCTCTGCTGTCAGGTAGAGCTGATTCACAGCCTGTCGTCTGACACCTCCACGTTTAAAGTGATAATCGGTGACATCTTCATTTTCATGGTGCTGCTTGGTTATTTAGCTTCAAAGCGTCAACATTTACTGCTTTGATGCCTCAGTGGCTTCTCCGTGGGGTAAAAAAACCTCAGATTGGAGGGGATGCCTATAACAACATGTGATATTTGGCTTTTTCCCTATTCATATACCACCATACTGGGACCAGATAACTTTCCCAAAATAAAGTATAAAATTAAGTAAAAATAAAATCAAACATCTCAAAATCAAGAAAGCAAAATAAAAAAAGAATGAGTTACTAAATGTTGTTACTAAATTTAGTAAAAGCAGCATAGCAAATATCAGATGCCATCAAATGGGGTTTATTCATTCAGTTCAGTTCTTCTTCTTCATTTTACCAGCAGTTGCAACAGTTAAGGTTGGCTTATCTGCAGACTGTGGTCAAGTGAGTTGGCATGATTATAAAAGATGAACGTAGCCACCGTGACATCGCACGTTGGTTTCGGGAGTCTGTATTCGCCTCTGTCGTGTTGGTTTGTGAAGCCAGAAGTGACCATATTTAGAGAGGGTGGAGAGTTTAGTTATCAGCTAGTGCTAGCATACTCCATACATAAACTGTACAGGTATAAAGTAGAAAGACGCACATACCTGCTAATTAGTGCTAAGTAACAAACTCAATCAAAAATCAAAGTTCACTTCTTGGATGGTCAAAACCACACAGAAAGACATTAAGATGCTCCAAAAGGCACCGACACCACAAATGTGGTCGAGAGGTCCACTTCAGTGACAATGAGGCCTAGTGGGACAGCTGTCAATCAAAGTGGCCACGCCCCTGACTTGAAAGGGGGAAACTACATAGAGACTAAAACCAGTTTTTGTACCAGGTAAACATGTTTATTTCTGCTGTAAAGTTTGTTTTTTACTTGGGAATCATTTTTGGAGCCAGCCTCATGTGGCCATTGTAGGAACTGCAGTTTTTAGCCCCAGAGATTTTTATTAATTAGTTTTGCTATGCTCATATTTGACGTCCAGTTTGATAAATTTGTATATTTGACACCAACAGTGTTATTTTAAGCACAAGGTAGCCAACGCCCTAAAGCATATGCTGCGTTATCATCCTCTTTGATTCTAATGGTGATAATTATTTACAAAATTAACATCATGTTGCATTCAGTAAGACTTAAGACTAGTGGCTGAGATCATAAACCCATCAGGAAAATGTTTACTTAGATCATGGAGCAAGAGAGAAGTTAGGTCATTTTTTCAGACTTTTCTGGCTTCTTTATGCAACTAGAGGAGACATTAGAAAGAATGCAGGTTTAAGGCACACAGGCTATTTTTTAGGTTTAGGTTGTATTCACAGTTAAATGTGAGTTAAAGGTAGTGTGTAAAATCTCCCTGCTAGATGCCAGTAGATTGCAGATTGCAGTGAACTGAATTCTGTTTTCGTCCCCCTCCCAATTCAAAGGCATAATCTTAGCTACGGTGGCCACTGTAGGACAAACAACTCTGACTGCCGTTCATATGTAGTCAGTGTAGGCTGTCAGTCTGCTGTTTACCTCAGCTGTCAATATACTGGGTGCCCACATCTATTTACTCTGGAGGAGGCCATAAAACCTTGTGAAAAGAGTCAGTGAAGCTCACCTTGCATAAAATACATAAAACACAATTAGGTGGAACGGTGCTGTCCATCTGGGCCACTGTATTCAAGATGGTGGGGCAGCATGGCGGCTTCCATAAACCGGTGCCCGCTGCTATGTATTTTTAATGGATTAATTCTAAGTTTTTCGAGAACACATTAATTTGTTAGAAGATGTAATTACACACTAATCAGTGTATAATTCTGAGTACAAAATTCTTTTTTTCTGTTAAATAACCTCAAAAAATGACTTACTTTACCTTTAATATAAACCGTGTGTCAATAAAAGACAACAAATGGAAAATTTTATCATCAAAAATTTCTGCCAGAGTCACTGTGCTGTCCACGTGCAGTGCAGGAACACGGCTTTGGGTGCTGAGCAGCAAAGAGACCATCAAACATTTAATAATACTCAAAACCAAAAAAAAGAAAGAAAGACAGGACTTTGTTTTTTTAGACTTTTGGACTCTAATTAAACCCATAAAAGGAAAATAACCTTTGGAATGAGGGCTGGTAAATCAGCAGAATATGTGCCTTCACATTTACCAGCGACATTAATGAGAAGAGAGTCTGATTCATACATCAGCCTCTGAAGCAGTCACCCTGCTTCATCTTTAATGGGTTCACACAGACCGTCTGGCACTACAGGAGCAAAACAGAGCTGGTCCTTCTCTCCTGATTAAATCGCTGCAGCATAATGAAGCAGAAGAGAGTCAGACGGCAGCTCGGAGGACCCTCTGTGTACCTGCTGCATTTCATTTCATTTGGCGAGGTTTTATTTTTTCCTGGCAGACGCGTGCATGCGGTTCGGTGGCGAGTCTGAGCGCCTCCGTCTGAATGTGAAAGCACTGCGGTCGTGGCATAACAGCTGAGTGCTGTTGGGCAATACCTCCAGAGGACAGAAAGACGAGAGAGCAGCTGCTGACAGTTAAGACTCTCCCTGGTGAGGAGGAGGAGGGGAGGAAAGGCGAGAAGAGGAAGAGGAAGGGAGGGAAACGGGGGGAGTGTAGGGTTATTGGTGGTTGGGAACAGGAGGTGGAGGTTGAGGGGTTTCTGGAGGTGGATTTCTTTGCAGTCCTCTGTGATAGGACTGTGAAGTGAGCAGCCAGACTGGGGAGTTCCTCCTTTTTCATTTTTTTTTTTTGGTTTTATTTGTATTTTTGTTGTGGTTGCGGGCAGTCGAGTAGTGGCTGCACGGTGCGTTCAGGGCACAGCATGGAAGCCAAATCCCTGTTCAGTCTGCACAGAGCGCTCGCTCAGCCCGTCAAGATGTGCATGTTCGATTTCCCTGTCACCATCCTGGATGACCTGGTGAGCTCCGATACCACGCCACCACACCGCAGAGAGCTGGATGGGTGTGTGTGTGTGTGTGTGTGTGTGTGTGTGTATTGATGCAGTATGTGTGTGTAGAGGGGACCACAAGTGCATTCATACATACTGTATATGTATGTAGTTAAATTTTAATTGCTTGATGTGTTCCTGTGCACTAACTATACTTGATACTGTAGCATATATGTGTGCATGCTTACCTTAAAAAGGAGAACTAAATGTGTATTCTCATGCAGTATTAGGAGGCAGAACACTTCGAGTTATTTTAAAATAAACATAGGCATAACAATGGTGTATTTCTTAAGCTGTATACTAATATAATATAATAATTTGTGCACTTGTATGGCTGTAAATATATTACAGCTTGAATATGTGTGGTTTACAGGGTGAGCTTGTAGTGGACGTGGAACGATAAAACCCACTGTTCTTCTTTTTTACTTTTTTTTCTTTTTCTGGCCACAGAAGTTAATTGTGTTGCTCTTTTATACCTTGATTGTTTTGTTTGACTCATTGGAGCAGTTACAGCCACTTCAAGCTTTTGAACAAGTCACATGACTCATAAGGAGTCGAACTGAGAGTGCTGTGCAATGTTTTTGTCTACCATTGCTAAGTTAATGGCTTTGGAGTTACTTTTTTGTTGCTGTTTAGTGGGATTGGCTGTTGTTATTCCCACTGTGACAAATACTGCAGTTTTGGCAAAGCTGCTGGTCTATCTTAGTCATGCAGAAGGTCCCTTTTAGCCTTAATGAGAAGGGGCTGTTCCTTCCTGGTTATCATATAGCTGGCGTGAAGTGCCTCTAAACCTAACTGAGAAGTTTTTAGAGTCTAAACCTAACTGAGAGTGAAAGTGATTGCAAATGAAACGAATTAGCGAGTGGACAAAAAGAAAAAACACGTACAAAACACAAAGATCTGAACAGGATGCAAACCTCAGTCTCTTGACTAAAAAACGTATTTAACTTATTTTCCCACTCCTCCAACCTCATAGTGCTCTTTGTCTGTAAAATGAGGTAGTTTTCTCTCAGTGGTCACTATTGCAATGGTGGTGGGAGTGTTAGAAATATTACCCAATTGGAATATATAAACCCTGGTGTATAGCTACATCTGTTTAAATAAAGGTTCTGTAAAATTGTGCTCAGCCCAGGTTTGCAGGTAACATATTTAAACTGTTGACCTGCTTGTTTCCCTTACCTTTTCACCTCATCTTGACTTTCAGTTTGCCTTGAGGTTTTCACTTTGCTTCTGGCTGTATTTCAGAATCTGTCACCCTCTGATGGCATGGTTTCAGGCTGTTTCTTCACATGAATTACTCCTCTGTTTGCATGGGAACGGATGTTTTTGTTTGTTACTGCCAAGTTTTTTCATGTGATTGTTGCTTAGAAGATCCCTGGCCTGTAGTGTGTGTGTGTGTGTGTGTGTGTGTGTGTGTGTCGGGCTGTTGCTGATATCAAACTCTTCACACCCAGGAAACCATCTCCCTGCAGAGTAGGGTGTGCCCCTTGAAATTCTGACATGTTTGGTCATGTCTGTAATAATCCCATGGTGAATGTAGTGAATGTGTTTCTCTTAATAAAATGTGCGACTGAAAAAAGATCCTGATTAAAATGGTTGATCGGGGAGTTCTGTTTTGTTACACACAGCCTGATATTACCCTTCAGGGTTGTAGGAGCTTTATCTTCAACAGAAGTGTGTATTTTTTCAGTAATATGTTTTAATAGTGCCATTTTTTCACTATTAGATCATTAATTATTCAGTTCTTGTGTCCTTACAAGCAGTTTAGTGTTTGTCAGCTATTTGAATGACAGTGGTTTATAGATTCTTGGCTAAAATGAAGCTGCAATTTTAGACATGCAGGTGTGCATGTAGTATGACAAATGTGGAAAAAATGTGAGCTGGCAGCCCAACCAAAAAGCTTATTAAGCTTATTAAAATCTTCCTGGAGAACAACTAAAAAAAAAAGGAGGGGACATCACAAATTGATGTAACATGCATGTCCACATATTTTTGACCATGAATTCTCCTGTGATTCTGTATGTTCTTTCTTGCTATTGTAAACTAACTGAAGTTAGTCGTGATGGTGCGTTCATGTGCAGGTACGTTGGTTGTACAAACTGTGTCCTCCTGCAGCTTTGTTTGGCAGTCCGCTCCACCCATGGAAATACTGAACATGTCTGAGTTTGAACTTAACTGCATCCAAAGTTTTTTTTTCTTTTTTTTTTTCTGTTTCTAGTCTGTGATTAACTTTGAACAGTTTTTCAGCACATTTTTAGTTTGTGTTTGAGGGAATGCTGTTGTAGGAAATGTGCTCTAACAATAATATTTAATTAGATGTGATCCTCTGCTGTGCTGTCAGTGTGAGAGCGGTGGATATGTGCTGTCAGCTGATCGTCTCTCTCTAACACTCACTTAGTGTCTCGGCTGTAACACCGGATTGTGTTTCATGTGGCCTGAATTCTTCTCTGGGGTCAAACAAAGTCACTTGCGCTCCCTGCTGTCAGGCTGTTGTTGTAGTACGGCTGGATGTGGTTGAAATAAAGTGCAGACGTGCGGTCATAATGACCACTCTTATTTACAAAAAAACGTAGGATTTACTCCGGCTTTTTGTAAAGTCTGAGAAAGAAAAAACAGATTAATTCACTTTGTGTTTTCAGCCATGGAGACTAGAAATTTATAACAAGCATGTTATGATGGATTTAACAAAATTGTTTTAGGGGCTAAGAAGGTCACACCCAATGCACCGGCACATACATGTCATGGTATGCTAAATTAAATGTTAAAGGCTCTGCGTGCCCATACAGGTGTTTTGACTCATTAGACCTCAGGTTAAGGTTGTCTGAAGCACTAGTTGTGTTTCCATCCACTGTAGTGAAAAATAATGTGTATAATAGGGACTCTGGGCATTTCAAGCAACAATACTATACTTGAAGATCCCACCCGACCTCAAATGACTGTGGCTAGTTGTGATAGACTGTCTTTACCCAGTCAAATTGTTACTGGACCTTCTTTTTGTTTATGTTTTTGAAGGGGTTCAACGGAGTGTATATGAAGTTGCATGTTTAAGGCTCTGTACGCCTACACAGGTGTTTCCACTGACTTTCCCCCGCTCAGGTTGAGGATGGGCAGAGCTCTAGTGGTGTAGCATTCACCTGTACTGAAAAAAGGGTTGGGGTAGTATTAATAACAGCAAAAAATGGCATGTATTATAGAGGTGGGGATTTCAGCAGTATTCACAAAAGTACTGAGCCTCCTACACATTATACCTACAGGGGCTGCTCGGCCACGGAAACCCATGTCATGAAGCTCCCAGGGCACAGTTTTTGTCCTGATATTAATGCCAGAGGAGGTTTGTAGCTCTGCAGTTATTGAGTCAGCAGAGCGTTGGTGGAATTCATAATTACTGTAAATCCAATAAGTAATAAATTTAGCATAATTTACAGTTGGATGAAATGGACAAAGAGAAACAAATAACCTCTAACATCCTCAGTTTTCTTTAATTTGGTCATCTGGGCATTACCAGTATTAACATCGTACTCTTACAGTGAAAAATAGCACATATAAAGACATCTTTCATTTTGAAGAGGACATATTACACAATAAAAAACAGAAACGAACCCAAAAAAACCCACATAACTTGAAAATTACTTAAATTTCATGGAAAAAAGTACTGGGCCGCCTACACATCACATCTACTGGAGCTGCTTGGCCATGCAATGGCTCCAATGCCAATATCTTGCAATGGTGGCATCCTATTATAGTACCATGCTTAAATCCCTTGAGCTCTTTAGAACAACCCATTCTTTCACAAATGTTTGTAAAGTCTAGGTGCTTGATTTTATACACCTGTGGAAGTGGGACAAAAAAACCCACCTAAATTCAAAGATTAAGAGTTGTAGCCCAATACATTTGTCCATGTGGTGTATTTAACTATTCTAATTTGTTTTGACCAGTCACCTATCCCACCTGGTGATATGAAGTTTACTCTGGTGATTTATCAGAAAACATATAAAACAACCAGCGTACCAGTGCTTGTTTCTTTTACTCTACGTCATAGACATTAAATTTGTGCAGTTTTACTGTTAAAACTGTGAGAGATCTCATGATATTGATGCTCAAAGTTCAAAATTGATTTGGTGGCTGTTTTTAACAGAGCTGTGTTTTTCAGCCTAAAAATATCAAGAGGATATCTCTTTTACTTAAGGAGTAAGGAGGGCTCAAAGATACTGGGAACATTAAGAGTTCCGCTAAAGAGTTTTGACCCAGTAATATGTACTTAAAGGGCCTGTAATGTGGACATTTTTCACAGTGTTAAGGTACGATTTTTCATGGCATTGCATGTATACCAAAAAAATCCGCTGATTCTGAGGAGATTAGGTAGGAACTTCTCAGATTTGGTTGATTTTAAATAGAATAACTGTGTTGTAGTAGACTTGCTAGTTTTACCTGGCAGAGTTCAGAGCTGTTTGGTGTTTAATGTTCACCAGAACATCTAATCTGACCACTCCATGAAAGCATGCTTTATTGGCCTGTCCTCTAGTAGTGCTGTTCTTAATTGAATGGCTATTCCAGTATTTGAAAATCATGACCACCTCTTGTGTGCCCTGGTGTTTCTTCTAGAAAGACAGTAGCTTTCTGTATTTGTGGGGCCTTGCTGCCTTTTATTCTAACCTAATCCCCAGAATGCAAAGCTGTTCACAGAATATAGCAGTATTTTATAGAGAAACAGTTTGTTACTGACAGACTGTTAGAACAGTTTGAAGCAGTTTATTCCCATATTTCCTATTAATGTTTCAGTTAAAAACTATGAACTTTGACAGACTGTTAAGCTTTTCCCAGGAACAGCATTTGTTTGTGAAGCAGGTCGGAAAACAAGGATGTGCAGCAATCTGATGAGTTGCTGACAGCCAATGATGGGGAAAAAAGTTAAACAACAGTCAAATGTTGTCAGTTGTCAAACTGTCAGTCAACTCTGAAGGAAGTGTCTGCAGACATGTTGATAATGTTCACTAAGCAGGGCTGAGGCTCTGAGCCATCTAAGTATTTCATTTCAGACTCAACATTTAGACAGTTTTTAGCAAATAATGAGTACGATGAGTGTAGCGTTTTGTTGTTGGACAACAGTATGCAGACTTTCTTTCTCAGGCAGTTAGTGTACTATTAGTCCTTCGCTCTTAGCTCCCACTGCGACCATGAAGCCGTCAAAAATGATCATCGGTTCCTGATGTGGGTCGTTAAACAGGAAGTCCAAAGGGGCACACGCAGGCAGGCAAAGGTCCAAAAAGAGAACGAAAAAGAGGCAAAAACAAGGCGGCATGCCCAGACAGAAGGCTGGAAACCTACAGCTCAGATAGCACGATTGACAATTTGGCAGGGAACTCAAGTGTGGGTATGTTTGCTGAAGGACCCGAAGAGGAAATTGGAAGCAGGTGTGCAGGTGGATGTGGATGTGGAGGTGATGTGGAAAGGCAGGAATACACCGGAGACATTTGGACTGAAGTAAAATGGCACAGCAGAGCAGGAGAATTCGATGGTTTCTTTTCTTTGTTTTTCCATCTGTTGCTGTGGTTTCTTTGAAGTGGAAGATGGGTTATACCCCGGCCTCATTAAAGGAAAAAAACACCACATAAAAAAACATTCCGGTTTCCAGGCAAACCGGAATAAAACGTCAATGATTGTGCTACGGTGTGCAAGTTTTGACAAGAAGGACAAATGCTTGGCATAAAAAAGGGGTTGGTTTTTTACTTTCATTGCCATCTCGATTTTCTGGAGCTGTGATCATATTTAGATCAAAGGGTGGAAAATCTGTTGTGTAAAACCAAGTATTTGCTCCACCACCAGCCCATCTAATCTCCAATTGTAGACCTGTTTTGCTTTTCAAAAGTGGAAAATTCTCACTTTGGACACAACATGGACACAAATCAGTACATATGAGCACGGAGACGGATGAAAAGTCATTTTCAGGGACACAAAAATAATGTTAGGAAATTTGTGTTCAGGAATATGAATCATAAATCAGAGTTTATGACAATTTAGCATACTGCATTGAATGTTTCCACTGGTGCGGAAACGACTGCAGAGGTGGACCGACATCTGACCTGGACAACCTTCCTCAACTGTTTCAGGACGTCTCGGTGGCAAACACAGACTGGCTCAAAAGACGAGAACTTAAAGGCACTTACAGGCATGTAAATGTGTAGTGGTTTACACATTCACCTAACAAGGGAAGGATCCCCAGTTTAATCCCAGGGGGGGAGACAGATCCCTTTGGGGTTGTGGCAGGAAGGGTATCCGGTGTAAAAACTCTGCCAGATCAAACATGCGGAGCTACCCACTGTGGTGACCCCTTGTGAATAAGGGTGCAGCCAAAAGTAGCTTAAAGACATGTAAATGTATATCAACTTACAAGAAGTGCGCTCAGAAAAAAATAATAGTGCCAGGAGGGGTCAATGTTAACAAGGTGAATCTTCAGGATCCTCAAACAGGTAACACTAACGTTAGTTTAGCTGCTGTATTTGTACAATATTGAGGTGACATAGGACACCCCCCTCCCAGGAAGCATTTAAGGGGAATTTCCCTCAATTTTGGGAAATGAAGCCCAGTGTAATATTTGTCATTTAGTTCCATTAAAAATGATCTAAAAGTCACCAGCACCACAAAAACAGTTGAGAGGTCCAGTTCATTGACTTGAATTAGTAGAATTAGTGAGGCCTAGAAGACCGTGATCGGATACAGCTGCCTGTGTTGGCACACTTTTCAATCAAAGCTTTAACAAAATCCAGATGGGTGAGTTAGCAGAATCACCCGTGGCACAGTTGTCATGAAGGCTGAAATTAGCTGTAGGCATCACAACAGTTTTTTGTACTGGATTGTGTTTATTTCTGCTGTAAAGTTGGACATTTTAACATGGGAGTCTATGTGGATTGACTAGTGCCCACTGAAGGAACTGCAGCGCGTGATCCTAAATCTGGCACTTAGGTAAAGGTAGAGCAGGTTGTCTACTAATCAGAAGGTTGGTGGTTCGATCCCTGGCTGCTCCAGTCTGCATGCCAAAGTATCCTTGGGCAAGATACTGAACCCCCAGTTGCATTCATAATGAATGTGTGTGAATGTTAGATGGAAAGCAGTTAAGCATAGAAAAAAGTGCTTGTATGAATGTGTGTGTGAATGGGGGAATAAGGCGTGTAGTATAAAGCGCTTTGAGTGCTCAAGTAGAGTAGAAAAGCACTACAAGAACCATTTACCATGTGGTTTGTTTGTTATCGTAGAGAAGTTGTTACAAGGTCAGTTTGTGCAGTTGTGTGGACAGTTTTTTTTCAAACTGCTTTACCTGAACTTTGCATACCACTGAAGCTTTGCATACATGGTTGCCAAATTTGTTCTGTATTGTGACAGATCTGTGAAAGACGAGCAGAAGACGCAGCCTTTAATTTGTGCAGGTCAAACAGTAAAAAGACATCTTGTGCTGACAGAAATATGTCACGTCAGAGGCACAAAAGAGAAACCAAGGCATTAAAGTGAAGGGAATCAGATGTAAAGATGACACTCGGTTTGATGATCAGTCATTAAAAAAAAGCTGAATAATTTTTCTGACAATACAATTTTCTAAAAAAACAGAGGCTGGTTTATTTTTTTCTCAGTCTGTGTGACGGTTGTCAGGATGCTTCAGAGCAGAGCTGTGATCCTCGGGTGGTTGCAGTTGGCATGAGAAAGCATTTTTAAATGCCAGGAGCTTGGAGGAGCACCTGAATGGCTCGACTGGCTGAAATAATAGCAGAGGATAAATCTAAAGGCTGTTAGAGGCAGCTCAGACTGGCGAGCTCTCAGAAGCTTCTTCTTGTATGTGTCTGTTACTCTGAGACTCTCCCATGTTTTTTTTTCTTGCTGCAGCAGAAGAGAAGAGGCTCTGAAAGGAAAAACAAAACCTATTATTGAATTCTTGAAAAATTAGATCTTATTAATCAGTGATTTTTAAGTTATTGTTCTTTTTTTCGATTTTGTATTATAAGATTATATATACCAAAACTGGGAAATTACTGTTGTAAGCAGTTAAACGATCTTTCATCATCTGTACAGAGAACAAACTGTTTGTGTTTGTTTAATCAACCATGCAGTGACTGTGCTGTGTAATTCTTGTAACCAGCTCTGTGCACTTTGAGAGATCGAAGTCCATAAAACTGTGTGACTGTGATGCCATAAAACCCTGTAATGCTGCCGTGTAAGATGTCTCTACCTGTTTGTCATAAAAAATATGTAGAAAAAAAGAGCATGTATCCAGGCAGGTTTTGTTCTTATGTGGTACCAGACCAAAAAGAAAGACCCAGAAATCTCTTGGGTCCCTGTGTGCACAGTGCACACAATGTAAAATAATCACACAACAAAACAAAAAACAATCTGCTGTTAAGCTCTTAACCAAAATTAATTATGACACAGGGCTATAGAGTTAGTTCTTAATGGGATGAATGATTTAATTAAATTTTGTCCAGTTTATCTTTTCTTGTTTGTTTATTGATCATTAAATCAGCTCCACAGACATTCTTTAACAAAATATTGTTTATTTCGTAAGAAAAAAAGGAAATCTTCTCTTTAATCAGTGCTATATATAGGATGTATTCTTTACAAAAACAATAAAAATATTTACTTAAATGTTCCATTTCAGAGAGCAGGTTCACATTAAGCACATGTGACAGGTGTGAAAGAGTTTGGAGACACTCTGGTGAACATGATGCTGCCTGCAACATCACCTGTGAGGAGATCAGGGTACCAGAGACGGACCAGCCAGTTCTGGTGTTGTCTGCTGAATGCCAGTCAAGCTGCACGGGGCTGGGCTGGGAGCACAGGTCCTGCTAATGGACGCCGGGACCTCGTGCTCCCCTCATGGAGTCTGATTCTGACAGTTTGGTCACAAACATGTACATGATTACCTGCTGGAGGTCATTCTGAAGGCCCCTCCTGTTTCTCCTTGAACAAAGGAGCAGATACCACTCCTGCTCCTTGGTTGATGTCCTCCTGCAAGCCTGTCCAACTCTCCTCATGTCTCCTGGTATCCCCTCCACACTCCTAAGACTGTGCTGTGAGGCATAGCAAACCTATTTGTCCTGGAGGAGATAAACTACCTGTGCAACCTGAATGATCTGCAGGTACAGTCTCATGATACCAGCAGTGAACACTAACAAAAAAAAAAAAGTCAGGAGGGATAAGGAGAGAGCAATGGTCTGTGGCCACCACCTGCTAAACCATTCCCTTTTAGGGGGTTTGTCTTGTTGTTGCCTGTCCAGTGCACCTGTTGTCACGTCCATCTGCACTAAAGCAGCTGAAATGGGTTAACAGTGGTTTCTGCTTCCTAACTGGACAGATTGATATCCCTGAAGTTTAACTGACTTTGTGATCTACTGTGATGACTGAGTGCTCCCTTCACTTTTTTTAACAGTGTACTCTTGTCTCCCCTTTATTTATTTATTATTTATCACCTTTATTTAACCAGGAAGTCCCATTGAGGTCAAATCTGTTTTACTAGGGAGACCTGGCCAAGGTAGTCCTTTGTAAAGAAATCAGTTTATGGTCCCTTGTGTGCTCCCTGTTCATGTCCTTTGGATTTATTCCCTGGCTCCTTGTGCTTTAATTTGGATTTTTATTTCTTTGCTTTTTGGACTAGCCTCTGGCAAAATCATGTGCAGACCTTTCAATTTTTCTGCAGCATTAAACCACAAACTGAGTCAAACAGCACTAATTTAAAAAACCCCCTCTTGCTTTGGATCAACGTGACCAAACCTAAAGGTGTGAAAGCGCCCTGAGGTGTCAGAGAAACAGGTTCAGTAACTTGTTTTCAGGTGGAGGCATTTGAATTTCTTAAGAAGGTTCCTGTAAATCTGTTTTTATTCGTTTTTACTGATTGCCTAACTCTCACATAGCTTCCGATGACGTTGTCAAGCAGGTAAACTACCTGTAGTCAGTCCCCTCCTTCAGTTAAACAGGAAATTCTTTTCAATTTCATTGCATCATGTTTAGCTTTCATTTTCTCTTAAGTTAGGGAATATCACCACAGTCTGAACGCTGCAGTCTCACGGTGCTGAGGTCATTACTAAACAGTTTCTCTCCACCTTTGACATACTTGGACAGATGTGCACCTCTTCTGGAAACCTGTTTTCTTTTTTCCCGGCATAAGTTAATTTTTTTCTAGTGTTGTTCCTCATGTTGTTGACACAGCTGTTAAAGTAAACATGGATGAGCTGAGCATTGGCGGTTGGGGTTCGGCCAATCTGTGAAGAGGGGAGTGGGAGCCCTGGAGTTGCCTTCATTGAGGTTCTGCTGCTCCAGGATCCTTATGTTTTTGGACTGGTTCTCAGCTAAGCCGTGATGTGGTGCTGGAGCCGGTGGACCTGTGGACCGCTGGCCGGGACGGGTGTCTCCTGGGATGGCGAGGATTATTACAGGACAGTCAGAGGCAAAGAAAGACAGGTTGGAGTTCTAAATGTTTGCCTTCGTTCTTAAGTGTAAAGAGGCTGAGCTTGTAGTTCAGTGTTGGGCTTGAAGTAAAGGATTGCCCACATTTAGAGTTTCTCTTATTTCAGGTAAAATAATGCCACCCTTTGACTGCTGTAGTGAAGTGGAAGATACATTTAGACAGATACTGGTTTATATTCCCAGTTAAAGCACTGGAATTTTTTTTCTTTCAAAATTAGTCCCAGAATAAATTAAATTCTGATGAAATGCTCCGGTGCAGCCCCCAGTGTAAAAAGCACTGACTCAGCATTAGATACCAGTGTTTATTTTACTGTTTAACCTTTGTTGCACTTTGCAGTTCATGCTAATGCAGTCTAATGCAACAACTTGTTTTTTCCACTCTATTTATATGAGTGATGATATGAGTCATAAACCTGAATTAATGATCTGTGCCAATAATTTTTAATAATTTAGAAAACCAGCAGGTTTGCTGTTAACTGCTTGCTTTGAAGTAGAGAGTAAATAAACCCCTTAAAACAGTGAGTTATTCAACACTGTTGTAGTTGAACCATGCAAATATTTCAGTAGAAACTTTAGTGGTTTTGAAGTGATACGTGTGATGCATAACAACGGCACGTTTGACATTCTTCTGATTAACAGAAATGACCTGGAGTGGAAAGATTCAGATGATTTTAAGGTGTGAAAGGTTTTATTTTTTTATTTGTTTATTTATTTGTTTAGCTGTTGAATGCTCTTTCCATCTTTGCTAATTTCCTTTCTGTAATTCTGCTGTGCCTTAAAATAATTTGACAGAAATTCTGGCAGTTGAAGTGTGGGCTACAGCCCCCTGGTGGGGTGTGAAGGATTTGCAGATGACTTTTTTTAGATAGATCAAATTATAAACTTTGAAAAGTTGTACTTTTTGAGCTTTTCTATCAGTTTTCCTAACCGTGGCCACGCGATGGAGCTTTAAGGATAATATTAATATATAATGTTGTGGGAAAAGATGTACTTTTTACTTTTTTTGCACAAGTCTTAAGTTTGGGAATGGCTGGTGTATTTTATGATGCTCTTTAATATGATGGACAAGTCCCTGATCTGTTCATTAAAGGGGACCTGTTGTGGTTATTTCCAGCACCACATTTTTGTTCTTGGACTTTTCCAGATTAGCTTTGCATTACAGTTTTTAAAAAAGCTGTTCTAGTTCCTGTTCTCTTTTAAGGCCCCTGCCTACTGATTGGCTGCCCCTCGTAAGAAGAGGGATGGGTAGGTGGGGCTTCTGTGCCTGGGATAACCATATTAGGAGGTTTTTGACTCTCACTGACATCACCCAGAGTCAAGAGTAGAAAAAACTGTCTGAAACAGAGTGTTTAGGTCTTCAGCTTTTGGCTCACAGGGATTACTTGCATACTGACCAAGATTTATATCAAGTTATCAAGTGTTATCAACCTGTTTAAACCTTGTTGTTCTAATTGTGGGCAGTCAGTGATTTAAAAAGGACTTGCTTAAAACTTGCTCCAAATGTCTTAAACAAAGATCTGGTACAGATGCTCTCTCTGGATTTTTAAAATGAAATTTGCCCAACAGAAACATATCAGGAATTGATGGTAACAGCAGGAGCACTCAGGTTGGCTCTTGAGTAAATCTGACTTCACAGTGCGACATGTCTGCAGTGCAAACCAATCCCTACATATGAAATGGAATAATAGATGCCTCCATGTCTGTAATCTGCTCCCATTAGCTGTCATTACAGTGTGCTGGCTTCACAGCACATTTGAGGACACCTGACCTCAACTGTCTGCTCTGCTTAGGAGCTGTCAAACTCAGACGACAGGAAGTACAGGAAGCCAACCTTTTCTCTGTATGACTCACACTCACTCAGGCCATCAGATTATAGAAATAAGAAAAAGATTTTACAGGTTTCATTGGGTTTTGTAATAGAAGGCAGCCCACAGCTGTGACTAAACGGTGTTCTTTAGACTTCTGTCTGTCCTCTAAAGTCAGATTTAACCCCACGCTGTCACCCCTGAGCTTTTATCTGAGGTAGAAGGAGCAGAATGAAAACCTGTGCTCTGTGCAGTTCTGCAGACCATCAAACAACATCTGTGGACGCCAGGTGTTTGCGTCACTAAAGTTTAATTTTTAGATTTAACTGATTTCATTAGGAGGAAGGTTTTGTACGTGCATCTTTTTTTTTTTCTTGTATTAATCAGTTTATTGTGATTTATTGGCTTGTCATTTTCCTTGTTACATAACTCGATATCCAGTCTATGTCTGGCTCTCCCCTTGGCTTTTATTTGTTTCAGGTTTATTGTTTGTGCAGCATTGGAGGAAACATTGTGCGCCTGGCAGCAGCCCAGGATAGCCACCCAGCTGTAGTGCCTTGCTAAATGGCCTCCTGACAGGAGGAATAAAGAACTTTCTGGACTGCTCAGTGTCACCAGGACTAAAAAAAGCTGCTGATGTCACTGCCCTAATTTTCATTTTACCCTCGTCGTGATGGGAATCTTTCTTTGGTTAGTGACGTTTGGATCTGGCCTCCTCACACTTTTGTGAAACTTTTTCTCTGGGTCGGGGGAGTGCAGCTTCTCAGTAAAAGCACGAGTGTTTCTGTGTGAGAAAACAAGAACGTAATGCAGGCTGTTAGCGTCACCCTCCTCGGGGAGCCATAAAACATCAGCAGCAGCAGCAGCACAACAACATCCTCTGGTGTTGATTTCTAGCAGATGGAAAAAGAGCTTTAGTTAAATCGCAGCAGACTCAAGAGTTGGCCGGCCCTCCAGGCTCTGTCAGATTTCTGGGATTCAGCCCATGTGGGTTATTTTGTAGGACAGATATTAGTACCAGTGCTTTTTAACTGAAGCTAGTGGCTGTTTGTTATTCTGTGACTTTCAGTCTTTCTGCTGCTCTGTTCTCTGTGCAGATGAGACAGCAAGTAGTCACATCAAACTCCAAACAGGTTCCACTATCTTTCAAACCTGTCTACCATCCAGGTCAGCCTTTGTTTTAGGACAGAAACAGACAGTTTGGTGGTGTTGTGTGAAGCACAGTAAATATGACTTTAAGTTTTTATGCTGTTTTTGCAGTTGAATAATGAAGACTCATGTTTATCCTCTGGTATTGCAGCCCCAGTAGAAAAGCACAAGATTACTCTCTGGAGGACCGGGCCCTCATAAAGGCCATTGAGGGACTAGGAATAAATTGGTATTAAAAAGCATTAAAACAATATGGAAAGCATAGATATTAAAATCTCAAAATAATTTGAAATTTCTATTTTTTTTATATAACCTTAAAAATCCAGCAGATCAGGATAACAGAACCAACAACAGTCATGTTTTATTATACAGCCTGGATGATCAGATCAAAATGCACAGCCTGCTAAAAGAAGATTTTATGTGAAGCAGTGGCAGCAACAGAGCTCATTTCAAAGTACGTACATTAGAAATGGACCCAGATGGCTTGATTATTGATTATTTGTAATCAAGAAGACTTATAACTCATATACTTTTGCAGTTAAAAGGAATGAAGTGCATCCATCCATTTTCTTCCACTTATAGAGGCAGGTTACATCCCAGACAGGCCACCAGTCTGTCGAAAGCCTAACACAGATAGACAGACAACCATTCATACCTGTGGCCAGTTTAATTAAGAATCACCAGTTAACCTAACCCCATGCACGTCTTTGGACTGTGAGGGGAAGCTGGAGTACCCAGAGAGAAAACATGCAAAGTCCACACAGAAAGTCCCCAGCTGGCCTGTGGATTCAAACCCAGGACCTTCTTGCTGTGAGGTGATGGTGCTAACCACCGTGCTGCACAAGAAGAAGGCACAAGAGGTACAAGAAATGAAGTCAAATGAACCCCAAAACTTTGCTTCAAACACTTAAATGTTATATATTAAAACATGTTATGGCAGGAAAACTGCTCTTCATAGGTTTTTTTTTTTTTTTAAGGAAAC
>VUQS01044650.1:0-23849 GCA_015108495.1 Heterochromis multidens
GTTTTCTATTTGATTTGGTTACTGCACCCAGGACAGGCAGGTTTGCCGGCACGAGTGAAGTTTATTGGCCCTTAGCGCTGTTACAGTTGGCGTGGCTTTTCCGCTGGATCTCCCACCCGGCTTCCGCGACTTGTCAGCTGCTGCGCGGCTCGCCAGCTGCCACTTTCCACTCTCCGTCTTCTCGTCCGGACTTGGCGTCCTCATCAAGTAGGGGAGGCCTGATTGATTCATGCCAGTCTGGTGTGCTGCCTGGCCTCCCCTGACGCCTCGCCCTGACTCCGCTGCCACAGTTACATTAATCTTTAAGTTGAGATTTTCAAGAAATACTTTACCTGCTATTGTGAAAGGGAATACTGCTGTTAAAAAACACTTTATTTGTTTAAAGCAATTGGAAACCAAATGTTATTGCACTTTTGTTCATATAGCAGTATTTTAAAATAAAAGTACGGAATACACTACTTTTGAATTCATTATTGAATTTTGCGCATAACAATGCGATTAATCGCAGAAAAATCATGCGATTAATCGCGATTAAAAAATTTTAATCGTTGCCCAGCACTAATGTATATGTGTGCAAGCTAAGATCCTGTGGGACTTCCAGAGACAGGCAAACTGGTGATGGCTAACCAACCGGACATGGTAGTGGTGAACAAGCAGAGGAAGAAGGCTGAGGTGATCGAAGTAGCTATACCAAGTGATGGCAACATCAGGAAGAAGGAACACGAGAAGCTCAAGAAATACCAAGGGCTGAGAGAGGAGCTGGAGAAGATGTGGAGAGTGAAGGCAACAGTGGTCCCTGTGGTAATCGGAGCACTAGGGGGGGTAACCCCCAAACTGGGCGAGTGGCTCCAGCAGATCCCAGGAACAACATCCGAGATCTCTGTCCAGAAGAGCGCAGTCCTAGAAACAGCAAAGATACTGCGCAGGACCCTCAAGCTCCCAGGCCTCTGGTATAGGACCTGAGCTTGAAGGATAAAGACTGCCCACGAGGGCGAGTGGGGAATTTTTTTTTGTGTGTGTGTAACAAATAGGCATTTTTAATGTTTTATAAAATGAATGCTGAATTTGATGTTGAAGACTTTTTTTTAACAGATCACTTTGCCTTCCTCCAGCCTTGTCGCATGCCACCAAGGTTCCTCACCTGTCTGCTACAGTGGATGACCTTCTGGGCAACATAGACAGTGGATGCAAACCTAAGTCAGTCCTCAAGCAGCTGTACAGTCTCAAGATATTTGTTCAGCAAATTGATACAGACATGCTAGAAAAGGCCCTGAAGGAGCTCAGCAACAACAACTCCTGTATGTCTGCAGGTCAGTCAAACCTCATAAATAAAGAACTTAATTCCTTCATAGTTATAAAGAGTCCCCTCAATGAGAGGCCTGTGTTTAATGTTGCATATTGCTGGTTGCATGCGTCCGGGCTCTTCTTGCTGGAACCTGCCCCAAGCATTTCATTGACCCATCCATACAGGTTAATACTTGCCTCAGTCTGTCTGTATTTGCCTCCTACTGTGCACCCCCTAACATTGATCTGGATTGTTTGCCTGAGAATACCTGCCCTTACTTGTCTTATTCAGCCTTCACCTGTGTGTACCTGCCCGTGACTTGCTAATACTTGAGCTGACCATGAGTAACTAACATGTTTTAACTTGCCTTAACTCTGTCAACAGTCAAAATATCTCCTATGTCCCCAGACACAGTTTCATCTGTCAAGTGTGTATTTATGCATTAGTTAGCTAGCTGGCTGCATAATAGGATCAGCAGGGACTTTTCTGCTGTCGCGCACAAGTGCAGGCGTGTGAGAATGAGAGCGAGAGACGAGTCAGGGGATTCAGGCCACTGCCATGTCGGCGGCCACAAAGTGACGGTTGTCTGTGCCTCTTCCCGTCACCAAGACAACATCGTAAAAACCAGTTTGCTCGAGCCCACAATAGTCTGCCATAGATGTGCGTATCCTCTCTATACACCTGCTCCACAGCTGCATGAAAGCTTTTCTAACCCCCTACACCCCCAACTCTCTCATAATGAGTCATGCTTCAGTTCACTGTTTTTAAATGCTGCTGTTTTAAATTTGAATGTGCCATTAGATTGTATCAGAGCAGAAAAGTATTTGTCTACTTCGAGCTAAACGGCAGATGTACTTTTGAAATCAGCTTTTATGGTTTTATTCCATTTAACCTATCTTAGTGTTTGAGGCAAAGGCCCTGGCCTTTCTGCTGCGTCTGACGTCACATTTGAGTCCCCACATTATGAAATTTAAAAAAAAAAATTTTTTTAAATAACATCCACTTTGTTCAGGGAGCATTTGGTATTAAAGTAACCCACATTCACTGACTTGCAGGAGCTAATCCATGTGCATGCGTGCTTTTAAAACCCCTCAGGTGAATTCACTAAAGCTCTCCTCACTCTGTCTACCCTTGTAGTGGCAATCAATTGACTGCAGGAGCAGCTCTAAAGCAGATTTCCCTTAAGCATATTTTGCTGCACCCTGGAGTTTCTCACCAATGACATTGGATTGACTGCTCTGCCTTTTATATTGTCCATTTTGCTTTCTGCAAAGGCTAAATATATGTCTAACTTTTCAATAACAAGTAAAAGGAAAGAATTTGTCTTATGAGGGAGAAAGTTGTGTTTGGATATGTACATGCAGGGGGAAGGAAGTAGATTTTGATGTATTATACCAAAAATACACCAGCAAGTAAGTCTCTTTTGTGAAAACATTAAGTGTTCCTGTGGTTTTGTGTTGTCAGCAGTAACTGAAATGTTTCTCTCTGTCTCTTTGTGTTTGTAGAGGAAACCACTGCAGTCGTTACACTGTTCCAATACTGGATCACAGACATTCTTCCCATGCAGGGAGACAAGAAGACAGTGCTTTCTACGTCACACCCATGAGACTCAGTCTATCAGACACAGAGACAGTAATGAAGAATTATTTCTACCATTATTTCAGGATTTCTTTCTGCTCATATTCTGCATTTTTAAATGATGGACTTCCTCAGATTAAAGTGTATAATGTTTTATTAAATTTTAAATATTTCAGATTTGGTTGTGTTCCCAGTCTATTCTTACACCCTGTCTCCTCCTTTGTGAGAAGAAAACAAAGCCGGTTAATCCTGAGCCAGACAAATCCTTCTGCCCATCGTTAGTAAGCCTGTAGTTGTCATTATCGACCAAACTTTTATTTGCTGTTTGTTACTGTTTTTTGAATGTAATTCGAATACATCAAACATTTAATTGGTGTTAGCCTGACACTCATTCTCCCTGTCTAACCCCCTAATTGCCAGAAAAGCAAATGTCAGTTCTACCTCGAGCTCCAGTATTGTTTGCAGATGTTATGACATTTAAACCCAGCCGGTTAACCTAATAGCGCCTCAATTATCTACAGTACACTCCCTACAAATCCATTTCTGACCATGCTGCTGTGCTGTGTGCCTTTTCATATTTGCTCTTCTAGCTAACTACACTGAAATGATAGTCTTCAGGGTGGTTCTACTAATGGGGTGTATGCATATATTCATTATAGGGCTGAATGATAAGGGACAGTAATTAGTGCCATTACATAATCCCCAAAGCTACTTTCCTTTATCTAACTATATGCTTAATATGCCAACACATTGTTGTTGATGGACCTTTTAAACCAGTACCACCTAGGGAGTCGGTAGCTTAACCTTCTGCATCACAATACCTGTCTGCAGCTCAGGTAGTCTATTTTAATGCATTAACCCATCATCCAATGCCAAGGGACGAGTTCAGGAAAAGGACAAAGATTTATCTCAGCTGGACAGTGACATTTTGATGGCATGAGGGAGAGCTGTTTGCCATGCTTCAGCTTTAGAGGAACAATTGTCCTAAAACTGGAATGCACCAGTAGACACCAGCAGGTTATACTATACACTCTAATACACAGCTCAAGTGTATGTGTGTAAGACTGAACAATTAGCATGAGGGCTGCCATCTGTGGCCTCCATTCATGGATGGACGCACCAGGTGCTGCATCTGATGGAAGCTCATGGATTCATTATGCAGACATTAGCCAGAGGAGAAAATAAGGGCACACATGCTTAAGATAATATAATGGTGATCATTCATGGATTAGTGCACTTTTTTAGCCATGCTAAATGGCTCTGAGGATTGCAATGCCAGTGAACCACTGTGATCCAGTCCCAAATATCTCAAAGACTGTAAGATGGATTGTCTTTAAATTGAGCTCAGATATCAACAGCAAAAATCCTAACATCTTTGATGATCCCCAAGGATTTCCTGCAGCTTACAAAAGCAGGTTAAGTTTTGCACATACCCACAGAAAAGTTTCAACTTCTAAAGAATTGACACCAGATATTTCTGGATCTCAGACAATCAGGCTTACCGTTTGTGTAACCCCTCAAAAGAGGCCCATGAGCCCGTTGCAGACCGTGGTAACTATTTGTGAAGGTTGTGTGTGGGTCAAGGAATGAATTTACCTGTACATTTCATCACTTTCATTTCATGTAATGATACAGCTACTCAAGACTGCGGGAACATTTCTCTATAATCTCTGCTCTTCTGTTGTAGTCATCAAAGCAGAGCTAATTTTGATAACATTGATAAATACAGCTGATGTGAAGAACTATAAGGGCCAGATTTACTAAACGGGGCAAAATAGCTCAATCCCCAAATAGCACTCATAGGTGTGGTTAGTTTTACATGTGATTTACAGAACCTAGGCGCAGTCAGTTCATTTCAACATCAAGTGCAAAAAATAAGACGTGCTTTTTTTTCAGCGTTAAATATCAGCGCACTTAGCAGTAAATTGTGTGTTGCAAACATTTGTAAATCAGTTTGCATGCTTGATTTAAATATTCTCCTTCCTATATTTTGCGCCTTGAGAAAGGAACTCCCAGAAATACATGTGCAACAGTTGCAAAAGTCTCTTACATATTTTGTCACAGCGCTCTCTTTGTAAATACCGACTACTGTTTTTACGCCAAAACCCAATTTGCGCTGGTGCAGCGCGTTAGTAAATCTGGCTCTAAATGGTTAAAAACTATGGGCAAGAGATCTACTAAATTGTAGATGTGTGCTGCCGCCTTATGTGGCTCTCAGTCACGTTGGCACTCTGTCATCAAAATTTGAAGGAGTCCTGGTCTAACCCCATCATAACATTCATAGTTGAGGTTTTCAGGGAAATGTCTCAAAAACTATTTAACTGTTTAAATATTTTATAGAAGTGCAATTTTTTGATCTGATATCCTCTCATACAATACTTTAAGTGGTATATTGTCTCTTTCTGTGCATAAACCCAGTGGGCATCACAAGTTTCCATGACATCATGACTTTGCAGTATTATTGCCAGAGTTTGAGATTATTCATGAATGCATGAGTTAGGAGGCACAATTGGGTCCTGTTACCAGAGATGAGAAGAAGGTCATTGTTGGTAGCTCTCACTGGAGAGAATTCCTCCCATCCACTGAGAGAGACATTATCAATCCAGCTACCTCATTATAAGACCTCACTCTGCACCCAGGACCCTGGGGCCAGGAAGGATATTAAAGCTTAAAGAAATTTGCTGACATGGCTGGAGAGGCCATTTTCAACACCAACACACAAAAAAACATTCAAATCAACTAACTTGGCATACTCAAATGGGTTCTGGACTTAAAATGACTTCTCTTCAGTGTGAGGCTTTTGAAAGAAATGCTGAAGTCAGAAATCCCTTACACCTGATGCTAATGTGCTTGTATAAATAATCAACAAGTTCTAATTTATCATTTTTGACTTTGTTTTGGCATCAAACTGGAAACATGCATTAAAATCCTAAAACGTTGTGGACATAATCCAAACCTTGTGACTGTCTATATACATTCGCCATATATATATATACACATTACCACACTCGTTTATGCCTAGGTGATGTGGCTGAAGTTAAATTGTAGTACTCACTATGTGGCAAATGTATGCAAAAAAAACGATTAAGTGGAATACAGTGCATTACCTTCCACAGACTCTTCATACATTTTATAAAAACCTTGATAATGTTTACAGTTTGATTGAGGTGCAGATGTTTGTAAAACAATAGCACATATTTAAGTATGATATCACTAAAAATTGGTATTCTTTAGCAATAGAAGAAAGGAGTATCACCTTTCCCTACACTTCCACCCTTCCTTCTGTTTAGTCTGACTTCTTCGTCCCTGTGTGCCAGCTCCTGTAATCCCCTTAGGCTCACCACCTGCAGCTTTCCTATTATGTAAAGTCAGGAAGGAGACGTTATAAGGGCTGACCAGACTATCCTGCCCTGGATAGCTGAGCTTAGTTTGAGGAGTGTACCCAAACACCCGGACAGACCCACTGTCAGTGGGTTTCCTGTCCAGGGAGTCCAAGGAGAGAAGCTTGAGAGAGAGACTGCTAAGAGTTATCTGGCCTTTAACTCATCTGATTTAGCAGCAAGAACACCGTGGAAAGCTCAGATGTTTTTCAGACTCCCAAGACTCACTCCTGGCTACATCAGGCTGCTGCAGGTGAGTGCAAGCCTTTGGTAGGTTCTAAAGGTTTTAGGTGAGCATTTAATAAATATATATATATAAATAATATGTAAATATTCTTGCAAACTCTTTTCATATATTTTGAGTCTTCTTGTCAGATGACGGTAAAATATGGTGACACTATTGGACTGCTAGGTCATTAGAAGTCGCCTTCAGTGAATTACTGCTATGTGTGGCTCATACAATGCTTAGCATGCTCAGTCTCTACTGAACCACTCCAGAGGGTGGCAACTGAGATAACTGCGGCAGTTCTGGGAGCAACTGCTGATATAATGTTTGCAAGGTACTGGTTTTATGGGCACTTGCAGAGTTTTATTGACATAGACAAGCTCATACAGCGCATTTGTTTCACTAAGCCTCATACTGCTATTAAGCAGCCATTTTTTTCAGTCCATTGTCTCAACAGATTCAGTTGTGACAAGATGATGAAACACAGTGCTATCTTATTATATACGCACAAACCACAATATTTCCAGGCTGCTGTTCCAGTAATTGTAGAATGGCTTATATTTTAGCTCAATAGTAGTAGTGTTTATCACAAACAATAGAGATATTCCAAGCCTGTGACAGTCCATTGCATTGTAAGTGGAAATGGGAACTGGTTGAGTAAGCTACAGGAATGGCTTCTTAACTGCCTGTGACAGCTCCATTAGAAACTATAAAGTTTCTATTATTTGCTCCTCTATGTGCTTTATAATTGTCAAGGGCCCATGGAGGAAATTGTCCAAGTCGCAAAATAGATGAGCTTTTTGTTTGTCAAAAGAGACAAGCCACAATTTAGTAAATGAGAAAAGATGGAATTTTAATCTCTCTGGGATTGTTGGGAGCACAGGCTGGAGCTGAGGTATACATATTGTGCCTTTCTTATCTCATTTGTTACTTTTCTCTTCTTTCAGACCCAGGCCTACCATAATGTGTCTGTGACGCCTCCGGCGGAGAAGACCATGCCTGGTATGGCTATGCTGCTGGGGGCCGTTGGGATCGGGATGTGTGGCTACAGCTCCAGGCAGTTGGCCCTCTACCACCGGCCCTCTTCCCGTGTGCTGCAGTGGATTGGCACACACACTGATGCCAGTACAGTGGCACATAGGATCCCCGCCCTGGATGTAACTCGCAGGGCCGGTGCCTGCCAGGAGATCCCACCTCCCTCATTTGTGGGCGAGAAAGTTCCCTTAAATTAGTCTGTGGTGATAGATTGGCAATAGTTTGGCCAGCATCATAGGTTGAGTTCCAATAACTACACTTGTACATGTCTAAGATTGTAGCTATGCTGGCCCATTGCACCAATGCGGCCCATGTGCTCTCTGAAGACATGCTACTGTGGGTATTTGACTGAACCTATGTTTTAGCACGAAATAAGAAATAATGTCATGAAGTGATATGGAGTTCTGTAACAAGTATAACAGAATATTTCACATTTTCCTGGATTGTATCACTTATTCACTAATATTAGGCTGTTTAATGCACAGAAAGGGCTCTAAGCAATATGACTGATGGGATGAGTATGTAACTGGTGCTGGAACTTCCCAAAAACTGTGGCTCAATGTGGCTTGAATGAGCTAACATGACTAATTTGGAGGCATTGTGTGTCTTTTCGAGTACTGAGGTAAAAAGAGAGTGATGCTTGGCAGTGCTCCTCTGTACACAGATGGTTGGCAACAATCTCTCTCTGACCTCCTTTCCATCTTTTCCCAGGCAGAAAGCCATGTGTAAGTGCTTGAGCAGCCCATCCTTGCCCATGACTTCAATTGATTTTCTCTGAGGAGGAGCAGGTGCCATCCATCAACAAGCCTTGGCATATGTTGGTGTAGTCTGCATTGGCTGTCAATCAAGAGACAGTGGTTGAAGACATAGGTTGGCTTTGTGGCTGAATCTGTGACTCGTGCTTCTATTTTCAGGACATTAAATTCTCCAAGGATTTGGTCAGAGTGGTAAAGCAGAGCAGAGAGTGGCAGTGTAGTTTTGTGGCTTGAAAACATCTCTTTTATCAGAAGAAAGTGCATTTGATATCAAAGCATGAGCCATGTAAACAGCAATTGCACTAATACACTTTGCTCAGACACTGCAGGTGGCAGGCAGGCAAGGTAGAGTGGTGATTTCTCCAGGATAAGTCTGTGCCCTCCGTGGGGATTAACCCTGGTGGAAAATCATTCCTGGTGCACACACTCATTAACCTAATCTGGTATTAGAGAGTCAAGGACCCTGTAAACAGTTCCTGTGCATCCAAACATTGTACCATTCCCCCTGCAGTGTCCACCGTTTGTCCCACTGTCGGATATGGATTAATAGAGTATGGGGTTGGTGTTTTCATTTGTGTTTACACCAATAAATGTATCAGAGAAAGTGGAGTGGAGACTCGGCGAGACACTGAGCGTGGTTGAGAATGTGTGCTGTGCCTTATGGATTGCACAGGGTTATACTGTCGTTATTGACTGCCTCTTATGTTGAGCAAGGATAATTGAGATTTATCAGATATGGAGATGACACAAGTCAAAGAAGGTTTTATTTCTCACCAAGTAGGGAACAGGTGGAGGAGGAAGCTCCTTGGCATTCTCCAACACTGTGAAAAGGAGGATGTTGAGAAAGCTTAGTGTTTCATCAGTTAGAGGTCAGCCAGACCTTGTAATCCATTTTTTCATAACCAAAGAGCCATCCTTGTCTGTCTGCCAAATTGGACAAGTGGCTAGTTGTGGCAGGTTGGGAGTTTTTAATGCCCCTCCAGAATGCTAGCACAGCAGGTCACCAACAAAACAGTCGTAATCCACTCAGGAGAGGGGGCTAATGGCTCCAACTGGCATCAGACACTGGACAGTTGCTCACCTTTCTCTGGACAGAGACCGACACCTATAAACAATTTCATAATTGGGTTATAAGGTTCTCAAAACAGCAGGAATACTCTAGGGGAAATGCACAGAGTAAACTGGGGCATCTAAATAAACAGTGCTCTGAATTACAGACGTGTTTGACTAAAAATGGTCTTCACCTGTTTTAAAATTCGGATCTGAAATAATTGGTTGTGCTTTCACTGAACTACAGTCTGTAGTCATATTCAGGCATTGCACTCCTGGGGGTTTTGAAATCAATGTGGACATGGGCTGGAAGCTGTGTAATGCACCTAGCTGGTTTTGATGGATTCTCTTTATACTGCAACAGTGCACAGTGAGCACAGAGAACTGTGAAAACCTATTGATCTCAATAAGAGAGTGAAGGAGGAGAGCTTGTCTCCTCACTGCAGCCGGCTTCCTGTTTCACTCAGCATTGTGCAGTTTATGAGGAGAAACTGCCAAGATAGTGCACTGAATAATGGGGATGCTAGAAAACATGTTTGCTCTCGGATTAAAAATGCAAGGGATGTTTGAAAGCACAGTGTTCATCTGTCAGTGTGTTGCGTGTCACACATCAGCACTCATCCATTAGAGTCTGTGAAGGTCTACAAACTTGACTTTAGCTGTGCCCATTAAAGGAGACTTTTGTTCTGTTAGTAAAGTAATTAATATTTAATGAAAAGATGTTGGACTAGATTTATGAAATAAAAGCACTTTAGTCACAGCTGTGGCTCAGATTGTTTCTGTGCACTTATGTGGGATGAAATTGTTCCTTTTGTACCAAGAAATAAATGTTTTTAGTCAAGCTTCAATTCATGTTGTTTTGGTGTAATTAAAATTCAAAAGATTTGACAGTTTCACCAAGGAAATCATGGCCCTGATGACCTAATCATAAGATATACTTTAGGTCATAAACTAAAAGTTTAGAATTACAGAATGGAAGGATAAAGTAAAGTAAAAAAAAAATGTTTTGAAAGGCTGTACATGTCATGACGGTAAACTATGTACTCTGCAGAGAGAGGATGAATGCTGATATCCTGGTACCATGATAAACACTATGCATATGCAGTAAGGTGCGGTGAGAGACTAGGCTGTAGGCAGACTGACACCTACTCATGCTGGTTTTAAATATTTTACTCAAACAATTGTGCAGATAAGTCACAGGGGCTCAACCCTGAACACAGTCTTATTTAATGTCTGATCAAGCCAGGCTCTTCCTCTTTCCTCCTCTTCATAAAAGTTTAACTCACACTTTTATTTGTTGGGAATTGTTGCTTTTGACTAAACACTGAAGCAAGGTTGTCATCAGTGTGCACTGGATTTTTCGGGAGTCTACTAAACTGCTAGAAAAGATCAGTGATCTTACCCACCTGTCAGCGATGCAAGGACTACCAACAGATATCCCAATACCTGAGATGACATATCAATAAAAAAAATTGCAATGAGAAAAAAATGGGTGCACAAACATGGATGCATGGTGGACAAAATAAAAAGTATATTTTATTTGCTTCAAACAATGTAATCTCCAATGGAGTCAGAATAAAAAGTCATACTATAGTAAGCCTTAAAAAGCAGCTACAGACCTACTTACAAATTGTACAAATATGACTTTGTTATATTTGTTATGTGATGCAGCAGTTTATCAGTGAAGCACATAGCCTGTACACATTTACCATTGGCAGTGGCTGATATTTATCTTGTGTGGCAAGCATAGATAAACAGTTGTGGTCAAAAGTTTGCATACACTCATCATTGGCATGAATGTCAGGGTAATTTGGGGCTTTTAATGTTTTCTTTGAACTGTTCTTTTTCCAGGGTGGAATGATTGTACAGCATTCATTTTTAATAACTTTAAAAAACAAGAATTTGGTGCACAAGTTTGAATTTATTTAGGATTTTCTCTAATCCACACAGGGTCAAAAGTATACATACATGCTCAAATATATACACCCCTACTAATATTTGGTTAAATGTCCCTTAGCAAGTTGCACCTCGACCACATGCTGTTGGCAGCCATCAACAAGCTTCTGGCACAATTTTTATCATAGTAAAGTTTAAAAAAAAAAAGGAGGAAGAAAGACAAAATTCAGTAGATTCAAATCCTCTTAGTGTGGCCAGTATTTGGAAAACTGCAATATTTTAAGATGTGAACTATTCATTTGATGAGTCATATTCTGTGTGTATGCCAGCTTTTAATTAAATTTGAGATAAAATTTTAAGTAAAGGGACAGCAGGACAGGGCCACTATAAAAACTTTGAATGTTTTTATCCTTTGGGTTTTTGCATAACAACTTTGGTTATGTGTAACTTTGGTTTGTTTCTTTGTGTGTGTGCATGATTTAGACAGAATTAAACTAAAAACAAATAACTGTATTAATGCAAAAATGTAACCAGGAAATACCTGTTAAAACACTCATAGAAGGGAATCATCCTAAGATTCACTTGAGTTATGTGGGAGCTAAACTCTCAATGGGACAGTGTGAATACATTTTTTTCTAGTAAAATATTGGTATATAAAGTAGGTTAGTTTTTCAGCCCGGAGCTGTACGGCACATCAGGTCAGTGGGTCATCCGCTTAATGCAATAAGCGGACAGGGGCCAGAGTCAACAGCAACAGGTTTTTCCTTACACAGGCTAACTGTGCCCTCCAGTGGACACATCCGGCGGATATCGGTGCCATCGGTCATCTGTGGTCAGAGTTCACCTTGACTCTCTTGTGAGGATTAAAACCACAAGTCTTTGCTCTTTATCAGTATGCTTCCAGGATCAAAATGTTGTTTGGACCTGACTTTGTCCAACAGAAACTGCTTTTGCGTTTCTCCATCTGCCCTTGGCTCCTCTCAGTGAAGAAACAGCGGGACAGTGCGTTTGGTTGATCAGTGCTGGAGAAAGAAAAACGTAGAGAAGAAGAGTTTACCAAACGCAGAACCAAAGGACCTGGGATTTATTATAATCTTTCAAGGGTTTGTATCCAATTTTATTGTTTTTTCAAATTAGAAGTGTGAGTTTTGTGCGTTTTGACTTTTTTACACGCTCTTGAATCGGGTTTGAGGCTAGAAGTTTTTCTTGCGCGTCTGTGACGCAAACGTTTGACTTTAGAACAGTGATGTTACCTTTTATTGAATGTAACTGGTTTAACTGTCAGTTTGAACGCATTAGGGGTTCTCGGTGACTCGGGTTGCTGTTTCTGTTGGTTTTTAGCGCATTTCTTGACCATTTACACTCATCGTGCAGTTAAACACGACATGCCAACAGCTTTTGTCTCATCTGGCTACACTGTAGCGTCCTGCCTCTACTTCTGATCTCACTCTTGTGTTTTGGCCTCATTATGTAAAAGCACTGATTTTCCTATCATTCAAATGAGCAGCATGCGCTCCACGTAAACTTCCTCAGTCCGCCATCAGTTTCAGCGAACTCGAGGTTGTGTTCATAGCTGCAGTCACTGAATTATTTCTCAGCTGGATAACAGTGCATGACTTCACCCTTTGCTGGATGTACTGTGTGATTTTGTGTGTGTAGGTCCATTCTCTCGATTTGGTCTGGGCTGAGTGAAAGTACAAGCACCTGCAGGGCCGCATCACTGGCCCCAACCCTATTACTGCAGTATGGGCAACTTTTCCACCAAGGACAGCCACGGACCCACAGGTAGGTCAGCCCTCAAACACAGACACATACCCAAACTTAATTTACTTTCTTTAAATTAGCTCTGGCAGAATCACCTCCCCTGAACTTTCTTTGCTGTGTCTCTGCATTCTGAAATGGATTTGAAAGATTTGGCACTGTGCACAGATGGCTGTGTGCTTTGGCCTCATGTTTTGAATTGTTTTGAGAAATTTCCAGGACACCACAAAGCTCTGATTCATGTACTATACGGAAGTTGGAAGTGTGATACAGGAAAAGTGCACATACTAGAATTCCCAAAAAGTGAAGGTGGATGAAGAGTAATCACGAAACTGAAGGCAACAAAATGAGAAGCAAGTGGAAAAGTGGTAGGTGTGTGTGTGTGTGTGTGTGTGTGTGTGTGCTGAGTTGCAGCAGGAATCTTGGCAGCTCTCCTGTGTTGCTCAGTGAGTGGTCATTCTCCTCGCGTCCCCGTGTGATTCGTTCTGGCCCCGCCGGGCCAGCTGTGATGAATCGGCAGAATTCCCCAGCTCAGCACAAGGGCAGCGGATTAATCATAGGAAGTCTAATGCTATCTGACACACTCGTGCACACACACACACACACACACACACACACACACTCACACACAAACATCACCGGACCCACACACACGCATTCACTCTCATTCACTCAACTTGCCACCCATGCGCATGGTTGGACGAGCGCATTAAGGTCTGGAATGAAGAAATAAAAAGCAGGGTTGGCATGAGAGTGTTATTAGACAGTCCTGTCATTCTTTCTCAGTGATTTGGCCTTGCAGTAGGTGGTGCATAACTTTGCAAATGTTCAACTGCTGATCTTACATCACTAAAGAAAGGGGGGGAAAAAAACATTCATTTTTCTCATAGTGAGGCTTTTGTCCAAACAAGGAAAAGGAGCAAAGAAGAGAAGGAGACACTGCTTACAGGTTCCTATAGCCTCCTGAGTTCTTAATGCTGACATGCTGTGACGGGTGAGGAATGCCAAAAAGTGAAAATTAAAATGTGTCAAGTTTGAGAAATTATCAGTGGCCCACTGCTGCAAATATGTCTCTGCATGGGAATTGTTTGTCCTTTGTCTATGTGTGTGTTCCTGAATCAGGAGAATCACAGCAGTGTTATGGATGAGCAGTCCTAGAGGAATGCTTGTATTACAGCATTCATCGTCAGGGGCTCGCCCTGGGCATTGTGCTGGTCAGTGAAGCCCGTGTTGTTCAGTCAACTCAGTAGATGGTGCTTTCAGTGTCAACATGCCAGACCTATGATGACTGAACTGTTTTCTTATTTCATTCTGTCTGCAGTTCAATAGTTCAGTGTATTCCTTCAGTCTGTATTGTTTAGTCTCAGACAAAGGTTAAAAACTTTAAAGACTGCTGCTATGCTTTTCCTTTTCTGTCACATATATACAGTATGTGGTGTTACAACAGTGAATGCATATGATCAAAGTTTCATATACTGAGGTCAATGTACGTGCAAATAATCTCTAAGAGCCGAAAGCTCAGGCTTCAGTCTAAATATCTGCTTTCAGTGTTTTTCCACTCATTGACTTGCATGATGTGAGAAGTTCATGCTGTGTGGACATGTGCCCCACCCACCTGTTCTTCAAACCTTCTGTTTGCAATCAGAAGAAAACTGGCTTAATGAAGAGGAGCTAAGACAGCTTGTTTTAGACAGTGGGTGAACTAAGTGGCTGCACCAAGGCTTAGTATAAGAAAAATGATTATTTTGAATTGGGAATCATGCAAGGTTACTTCAGTACAGTCCAAAAATAAAAGAGCTGGAAATGAGCACAAAATGTCCACTTTAAAGTCCCGTGCCAGTCATGTTCCAACATAAAGTGAAAACCAGAGACACAGATTGGAAGTTATTTCAAGAATTGTTCTTAAATTAGTATCTTATGTAGAAAACAACAGACAGAAATTATTATTCACTGCACAATTTGTTTTTCATTTCTTTACCATATGTAGATGCAGTTTTCAAACATGTATTTGCCTTTCTAATTTTCTCTCAAATTTGTTTTGCTTTAGGGGCTCAGGTGGACAGCTTTCACACTCCACCTACTACTCCACAGAACGATGGTGTTGGTTTCACAGCCAGTGCTTCCCAGCTTCAATCTTCCTCTACGATCTCAGTTTCATCTCTACCTCCAGTACCGGTCACTGGGCCCACTGGGAAGAAATCACAGCATGGCACGCCAACTACTCCCAGCACTCGCAGTCCCCCTCCAGATTGGAGGCCTCATCTACCAGTCAGTTCAAACAGCTCCACAGTTAGTTCTGGAGTTAGCCCAGTGCACAGCAAACCAGGAGGTGCTGTGGCAGTGAGTGAGAAAGCTACTGTAGGGAGGAATGGGGGTCCTCCTACTTCTACACCAAGGATTCCTGTCACCCCAGAGAAGAGTGTGGCTGTCAGCCCTATAAAGAGCACCTCATGTCTGTCTAGTGCCTCACCTGTGGTGGGCAGCTCCTTGGGGCCAAACTGGAGAGAAAGGGACAGTGGTCTGAGTCAGTCTTTGCCACTGTGTCATGAAATGAGGGACGGCAAAAGTGAGGAACTGGAGAAGTTACTGGAGGAGTGTAAAACAACTCTGGGTATCACTGCCAGTGAGGACAAGAGCATAAACACAGCAGGTAAGGATGAAATTAGTCTGTTATAGTACTACTATTTGAAATTTCAAAACCTTTTCCACACTAAATAAGTGCTGCAATAATAATCCCAGCAGGATTGTTGTTTGAGTGCTAGAACTTTGCATTTCATTGTGGGCCTAACATTTCTCTGTTTTAAGAAGGGCAAGTCAATTTCCTTGACATTTTTTTTGTGTTTTATATGCATGTGATGCTTTCTGACATTTCTGTGACCTTCCCTCAGAGATACTGAAGCATCTGCTGACAGAAGTGAAGAGTTTGAAGAGTACATTAGAGGTGAGATGAGCTTGAAAGTTTTCTCATCTGGAAACTGACCATCCATAACTCTTCCTCCAACGAGAGGTTATCCAGTCAAGCTATAATCTCTGTAAACTGATATTTGCATATTAATTTGCAGAAATTTTGGCTTGGGTTGAATTTTACTAGATGCCTTCTGGTTTTCTCTTGTAGTCTGAGTAGTAATGACCAATCATGATTGAGCAGCCGGGTTGCAGTCCCTGTGAAGAATGCATTTGCCTAAATACAGTCTTGAAACCACTTTTTAAAATTCATGTATGGTGACAGGTGCACGGAACAGGAAGGCTTGGCCTGAATATCCACTGGCTAGATTGGAACCTCCAAAATATTGGCCTTTAACCTCAAAGGCTAAACCATCAGACCTTAACATTTAATCTGGGATCACACAGACATAGAAAACACATCAGTCTTTTAATGATTGTACTTTTAGAGTTCTTGTTATTTAAAGTCCTTAACATCACCTGTTTCACTCTGCTCCTATAATTAGTCCTATGTTTTATATACATGACATACCTTTTGTTGCAGTGTAACTGAACAAGTAAAATACTTGCATTTGTAAACAGGAAGTGACGTACAAGTCAGTGTAATATGACCTCTGAGCAAGAGGTAACACTAACAGATATTATACCATCACAGCCTCCACCCCACTCCTCTTTAACAATAAGTCTTGAAGTTCACTCTGCTTGACCCCCTGGGAGCTGCAGCTGTGCTAATGGAGGCCTTCCTGTCCTTCCACAAGAAGAAAGTCATTGAGATTGTATTCTGTCCAACAAGATAGTTTATCAAAGACACTGGTGTTTGATATCAAAGACAGTTGCACAACTGTTGCTCCTTTTGAGACAACATAAGTTTTAAATGGTAAACACTTTTAATGCTAAAGGATTAACAATAAAGAAGAAGTGACTTTCAGTCTGAAAGGTGGTTGTTGTTCACAAGGGCAGCTATGTTTGATCAACCAAGTTTTAATTCCCAGAGATGAGTAACATGACCACAATAAGAATGAAACAAAATTCTGCAAGATTTCCTCAGTTCAATTGCTCATTCATTCCGTGATCTTACGAGGATGGTGATATTCTTGAGTAATTTCCTGTCAGTTATTCGTTCCAATTCCTCACCCTCCCTTATGAGGATTGTAGCCAGAGGCTTCCAGCTTCCTCTAGATCTGCCACAGATTAGGACAGCTGGAGTATGACAAAATGGTGTTCCTCCCCCATCCCCATGTCTTTTCCTCTTTCTTCTGTCCTCACTGTCCTCTCTACTGCTGTTCTTTTATTTTTGTCATGTATTTGAATTATTTTAATTGAATTCCATTTGTAAGTTCGAATGTGATTCACATCATCCATTTTTACCTTCTAGCCTTCTAGATGTCAGCTCTGTCTACTTAATAGTCAAACTCAGCACACTGCTTTCTTTACTTTGGTTTTTTTTCCACTTTCCCACATCCTTGTAAAGGACCTAGAAATATAAGCCTTGCATGGTCCAGCTGAACCTCAGAGGGACTGTGGTATAACACAGTGAGAGGGATCAGTGTTATGGAAATCATGGCAATCCAAAACTGTTTACATGGGCCCTCTGTAGGACAATATAAGCTAGCAAAAGCTCAGCTTTATGAACCCTCTCTGCCTGCTCTGCAGTCGTGAGATCCTTTGTGTGGAAAGCCAGAGAAGGGGAGTGCAGTGCAGAGGAGGGGGTTCACATTCGGCTGTTTCCAAGACAAAACTTGTTTTGTTTTGTGCACTGTGGTGAGGTAGATGGGGCCGAGGGCTGCAGCTTGCAGTGACCAACTGCCCATGTTTTTTGTTTTTTGTTGTTTTTTTGGTGTGTGTGCATGCTGCACATGGAAAAAAAAAAAAGACTTACAAACATGTACATACAGATGCACCAAAAATTCTGTCTGCCCCCCTCCCCTCACTCCCTCTGTTGTGCCTATTTGCCTTTTCTTTCTTCATCAAAGAGCTGACCGCTCCACCCTGAGCACAAGAATTAAACTAGGGTGATAACTCACTGTCTCATCTCTTCCTTCCTCTGGATGTGTTCACCTCACCTCTCCTCTATTTTGCATTCACCATCCATCATTTCATCTGACCCCACCTTGCTTAAGCCTTTTTCTCTTTAGATCTGACCCCATTTTTGACCCCTTTTTTCTTGTAATTTAAGTAGTCATTATTTTTCCAGTCACATTCTGACAGATAAGCCTCTTCGATGTGCTTTCTTCATCTGTCTTCAGCAGCACTTTTCCAAATGCTCTTTTCTTTCTGTCTATCCAGCACTCATAATGTATTTTCAGTTCTTTGTAGTTGAACTGAATTCTAAAGAAAGCCACATGATTACCCATTGTGCAATGAACTACTAAGGATGTTATCAAATGTACCATCTGTTTGTGCTCATGAGCATGACAAGTTTTCAGTTATCTTAACCAACAAAAATGAAAATACTCCATTCATGGATGTGTGTGTGTGTGTGTGTGGGGGGGGTCAGATTTGTGTTCCCTCCTGGAGATTTAGTCGATCTCAAAGCATTTGGAATGACTTCCAGGTGAACACTGCATGAAATTTCCAGGAATGATCTCCAGGTTCTCACTGTTCACTTTTCTCCTTGACAAGGCTGCTCCAGCAAACCAGACCATGTATTTGGAGGCCATGGAGGCTGATCACATGTAGAATGAAGATTTACTGTAGTGTGAAGAGGAGGCACAAGTGTGCATACTGTGTTGAATTTCTAGTAGATGGCACTGACTTGGGAAGCTTTTCTTTAATAACCAGTTGAGATATGCAACTTGTAAGCTCTCCCAGGTTATTTTTGAGTATCATTTGCAGAGATGTTTTTGCCATTTTGTACTGTACATCTGTGTGACTGCTATGGAGGGAGTGAAATGTCTCTTAATAGAGATGTAAAAATGTATTTTAATACACACCACAGCCTGTTGAAATCTGGAGAGAGGAGCAGTTACTGAGTTGGGATGATTCCCCAAGTTAAAAAGACTGGGTGTGGGTGTGGAGTTGAACTAGGGACACAATAGCACACATAGTAGTACACACAGCACACAATCTCCAAGTGTGCTGGACCCTTTCCAGGAATTGTCAGGAAATCAGATTTGCAGCAAGAGTATAGACGTGTATGTATGCCGGTCGAGGCTGGATACTACATCTGGTCCTGCAGTGGGGCACTAGGTCGGGTCTTGAGGGACTGAGCGAGTGTGTGTGTGTCTTAATACTGACAGTCCACACCCTTATCTCAGTGTTAACTGAGGAGCACCCCTTCCTGTTTCCTTAAACAGACATGCTCCAGTTGGTGTCCACATCCAGATAACAAAGACTCTGTAAAGACAAGATTCCTCAAGTCCAAGCGGGTGGTTTTAGTAATACTAAATATAGAACTTAACTCCAAACAGGAATCGCTATCCTGCTGTACACGCGTTTCCAAGGATAATGTGCTTGAGCTTAACCTGAATATATGGATATGTGTTGGAAAATGAAACAATCTGGTTTGGCGTTGATGTGAAAGAATAAGGGAAAGGTGTGTGTGTGTGGGAGAGAAGAAAGCAACATGATATGCATGTGTATGTGTGCAAGCATGCACCCAGTGTAATCAGGTCCAGCTGTGGTCTTGAGTCAGTGGTCAGATGAGGGAACAGCTTGGCTCAGACTCACCTCCTCCTCCACATCTTCATCCATTCTTCATCTAATTACCAACCTTCCCAACCCCTCCACTCCTCCACACTCTCACAGTTCCCCAGCTTACATTTCTCCACAGTCTGTGAACTACCTTTCCTTAAATCTGTGATTCCAACAACTTCTATTGTCCTTCCTGTCTTCTTTTACTTTTTTCACATCCCCCTGCTTTTCTTTTTATGATGTTGGTTGCTTAACATTTTTTAATAGTCTGGTATCGTTTACCTCTTGGCTTCATTGGCTCTGAGTGCCTGTTTTGATGTCTGGGGGTAGTGTTTGTGCAAGTCTGGAGCTACAGTGCTTAAAGAGTGAAAGCTGGAAATGTTTTTTTTCCTTAAGATATGAAACTGAATCTGTTTCAGAGTTGGGGTTTAGTTTTACCATGTCAAGAAAAGAAAAACTGTTTTTGGATCACAGACACACTGGTGTCACAGAAGGCAGTTTCACAATGCAGTCTTTGGTCCAGCTCCCAAAATGTTGCTTACATTTGCTTTGTTTTTTCTGTCTGTGTCAGAACTTTTTTTTCGCAAAAAAATTAAAAAAATGAGCAGAACACTTTTGTTCTCATGATTTAGTTTTGCCTCGTTTGAGTTGGCTTCCCAGCTCCACTCCCCTTGGCTTGCTGAGGCTTGCTGAGGCTTGCTGCAGCTTGCTGCTCACTTCAGTTCAACTTGTTGTCTCGTAATGAGGGCAAAATTGATATTTGATAGTTTATTTGATTGCAGTCATTGTCAGTGGAAAGCTGAGCTGTTTGTTTTTTGTCTGTCAGATTAACTGAAAGTCAATTTTAATCCTCTGGATTCTTTGCATGACGTTGCTGTAAAAATTATTTTGATTATGTGGGTTATCCTTTAAGTTTTTACTTAATTTGACTTAATAAAGTCAATTTTTTAAATTTAATTTTCCTTGCAATATTTTTGTATGACAAATTATCTGCAAAACTAATGACACTCCGATTAGCTTCTGCTGCACTTGTGTTTTGCATAATAAAAGTCATCTGTGCCAACGTATGCCCATACAGAACATGGACACTGTTGTCTCGTTAGCCCTAAAGTTCCTTGACACTAATTTACATAATTTTTAAAATGCAAATCTCCTAAACCATCTTAAATTAGTTGGACAAATGGAAATTTTCCTGCAAATAAAGCCCCCTCTGTTCCCTTTCCAGTCAGAGCGTGGGGAATGGCTGCAGTTCCAGGCTGACCTCCAGGTGGCAGTGTCAGTGGCAGACCGCCTGAGAGCTGAGGCAGAAGAGGAGTTGACAGCGCTCCAAACAGCCCACAAAGACGTTGAGAGGGAGCTGGCTGCTGCCCAGCAGAGACAGAAGGAGGCTGACATACAGCTGGTTACTCTGAGAGAAGAGTTGAAGGACAGCAGGCAAAAACTGGTTAATCTCACCCAGGTCCAAGGCAAAACTGAAGCCCAGACACCTTGTCAAGAACCTGAGAGGCCAAATGGAGAATCCAACAACAAGTCTGAGAACAAGGAAGGAAGCCATAGGGGCAGGGAGAGAGGGGTGTACAGGTTGGGACGAGAAGAGTTGGAAAGTAGGAGTCAGAATGAAGTGGTGAAGAATGTTGTTGACGAAGAAACGAAAACAGACTGTAAAGGTGTGACTAAGCGTTACCTGAGAAATTTGACCAATGAAGACAGGAGTGGAGACGTGGTGCTATCCAGTGAAACACGAAGGATGGTGACTACAGAGAGATCAAGGTGAGAAAAAAGTTTGATCTCATGCATTCTTGGAAATGCATTAAAAAACTGCTTTTGCTGCACATAACTAAGCCATACATCTGTGGTGCTGGCACTTTATTGTGTTCAGACAGATGTTTCAAAACAAAACCTCTCTGCCCTCCACATTGTCTCCACTAATAATTACCAAACTTGGTCAGGACTGTGGTTGAGCTTTGTTTTTAATATATTGAATTAACTTGGCCACTTGAAAACAGTTTGAACAGTTCAGTTTACAACTGGAGCATGAAACAGCTGTCTTAGGGGGGTGGCTATATCAAAAAGAGACTTTGGTTTATTTTATCCATTCTTTGCTGCAGAAGCCTGTCCAGATTACCCAGTTCCTCAGAATCTAACACCATGCTGAATGGAACCTCCCAGTCCAATACTACTGCGACAGCTGGTCCTACAAATAAGGTGAGATTTTATATGGAGGAAGTTGCTTCATTAACATTTGGTTGTTGATCAAACAATACCTACACACACCCTGTTATACCTAATTAGATATTTTTGTTTTTTGTTTAAAAGAACATGTTGCAATTAAGAACGCGAAATCTGGACTGGCAAGACAGCAAGTCGAGTAATGACACCGGTGAGTTTTCCCACACCTACTACTGGTAGTACTACTTCCCACACCTAGTACTACTAAGGAGCAATGTTTTTAACCATAGACTGTACGTAAAAGATGCACATAAAATGGTCTTTACCATATTTTATTAATTAATTAATTTTTTTAGAGCCAAAAGTGACCATATTTAGATTAGCGGGAGTGCTAAGTCATCAGTTTAACGGTGTATCACAGAAGAGACCTATTAAGTGAAATAATACTAGAGTCCTTGCACTAAAATAACACAGTTGAGAGGTACACTTAAGTGACTTGATTTAAGTGAGGGGACTGCTTTTGTATCATCCACTTGTCTGAAAGCAGTCATGTCCCTAATAATACATACAGAAATGTTTGACAGTAATCTGGCTGTAACTGATGATATGGAACTGTGTGCGGCGTCCTTCATCCCGCTGTGTTTAAATATACTGGACAAAGTGGCACCTCTTAAAATTAGAAAAGGTAGCACCGTTAAATCTCCTCCTTGGATCTCTGAATCTATCCGCAGTTTCAGGCGGATTTGCCGTAAAACTGAGCGCCTGTGGAAAGCCACAAAACTTGACGCTCACAAGCTTCATCTGAAGGAATTATTAATTACTTTTAATGACATGGTGAAAGACGCAAGAGCCTCATACTTTTCTAAACTACTTGCAGTAGGAAAAAGAAATCCTAAGGTTCTTTTTGATACAGTGAATAGCAGTTTCTCCTCAAATACCATGTATACCAGTTTTTTTTCAGATAAGGATTGCAATGACTTCTTAAAATTTTTTCAAGATAAGAGCAGGGGCCTAAGAGAAAATATAATTCCCCTAGATAGCCCCTTCAACCATGATCTTCCACATCCCAAATTTATGGAATCTTTTCACCCAGTTTCCTTAGAGGACTTATTTGAAATAGTAACTCAAATAAAACCCTCAACGAGTCCAGCTGATATCTTACCTACATTTTTGTTTCTTAAAGTTTTTGACTCCATTGGGCTCTCTGTAGTTACTTTGATAAATTGTTTTCTGCTATCTGGCGCTGTTCCCAGGTGCTTTAAACAGGGGGTTATCCAACCACTGCTGAAAAAGCCAAACCTGGATCGACCTTACACACAAGCTACAGACATTTCAAAACTTCCCTTCATTACTAAAATATTAGAAAAAGTTGTTGGGTCACAATTAAGGAAGGCGTTGGAGAAGCATAAATTTCTTGATAACTTTCAATCTGGGTTTAGGAGGTTACACTCCGCAGAGACAGCTCACCTTAAAGTCACAAATGACTTTTTGATGGCCGCAGATAGGGGTGATTGTTCAGTCCTTGTTCTCTTGGACCTTAGCTCAGCCTTCGATACCATTGATCATCATATCTTAATCCACTGTTTAAATCACATGATAGGGATTTCTGGCTCTGTCTCGGAGTGGCTCACTTCATTTCTCGCAGACAGAACACTTTTGGTCTCGATGGGAAACTTTTGGTCAGATGTGGCTGGATTTTCATGCAGTGTTCCACAAGGATCTGTTTTAAGTCCTCTGTTATTTTCATTGTATATCCTGCCATTAGGCCTTATTATTACTAGTTTTAAATCCATTTCTTATCATCTGTATGCAGATGATATTCAATTGTACCTTTCTTTTCAATATTATGAATTGGATAAATTATCCATTTTAACTGACTGTCTTAAGGCAATAAATGGTTGGATGACAAATAATTTTCTGTAGCTAAACACAGACAAGACAGAATGTTTAATTATTGCTCCAGAGAGCATTAAGCCTCAAATTAGACAACGTGTAGGTCCCTTCTCATCTACTGTAAAAACGAATGCTCGGAATCTTGGATTGATCTTTGATCAATCTTTGACTTTTGATGCTCACATCAAGTCTGTGACCCACTCTTGCTTTTTTCATTTAAGAAATATTGCTAAACTCAGGACCGT
>VUQS01044651.1:0-10964 GCA_015108495.1 Heterochromis multidens
ATACTTATTTTCCACCATAATTTGCAAATAAATTCTTTAAAAATCAGACAATGTGATTTTCTGGATTTTTTTTTCTCATTTTGTCTCTCATAGTTGAGGTATACCTATGATGAAAATTACAGGCCTCTCTCATCTTTTTAAGTGGGAGAACTTGCACAATTGGTGGCTGACTAAATACTTTTTTGCCCCACTGTATATCCTCTATACTTCACCATGAACAACAGATTTTTTTTTTTTTTTTAATAGACACACATATATATATATATATATATATGTATAGAGGATGAGTTCAGTTGCCTGCCTGATGGCGGCAGGGTGAACTGGTTGTGGCAGGGGTCAAAGGTGTCTTCACAAATATCACTGATGCCTGGTAGATTTGGGCAATGATCTTCTGGGAGGTTTTAACCGTCAGTGCTCTGCCTACCAGTCTTGGTCCTTGGACTTCTGATTCCAGTTAATATGCTTTCTGCTGCTACTCTTTAGAAGTTAACGAGAACTTAAAACTGGAATTTCTTCTTCCTTCAAGGGGACCTATTATACTTTTCCTTATTTTCTGTTTCTGTAAAAGATGTTAATATAGTGAATGTTCATGAGTAGTAGTAGTAGTATATCTGAGTAAGCCCTCTGCTCGGTTTCAGGCAGTCTCTTTCTGCATGGTGTCTCAGAGAGCGGATATTCTTAATTTTGTCATTGCAGGTACTACATAGCTCTAGCTGTGAGCACAGTAGCCCCACCCACCTGTCATTTAAACCTTCTTTTTCAAAAGGAAATGTCCATGAGTTAAAATACAGAGCTGAAAGTTCCTATAATCTGTCCCCTTTAAAAATACAATTGTTTCTGAGCTTTCTTAACCAGAGTGAAGATGCAGCATGACCATGACAGGTTCTCTGTGATCCTAGGAACCTAAAACTATTCATCTGCTCCACCACACTTCACTTCTATGTTAAATTTGAACAGTTGTATTCCTAGAAGGTTATTCAGGTCATTAAACACCTAGATTTGCATTGGTCATTGTTTTCCTCTTAGGAGTCATGTTTGCCAGTGAAACATAATGCAAAGCAAGCTGATATGAGAGCATCCAAAAGAATGATGCGGTTTCCTGTTGCACTACATCTTGTTGATTGCTGTTTCATTGTAGAAGTATATATTCTCAGATCTGCAGTATCACAGTGCTAACTGAAGGTCATAATACACTGTCACACAAATATTTAATGGTAAAAATAAGGAGTTATAAAAGAGAGCTTTTATTTTGGAGGTACCCGGATCCTGTGTGATTGTTTCGGATCACAGCAACGGATATTAGTCTGTTTTGTGTCAGTTGTCATTTATTCATTAGTGTGTTTTGATTACCTCTGAAGTTGGTGTTCTCTAACACCCACTGTGTTATTCAATTATGTACATCAGTGAAAATAAGAGATTTTAAATTTCTTTCGCTCACAATTAAGACCTGCTACTTTATTGTGAATTTTTTTTTTTTTTAAGTATGGTCTTGTTACATACTGACCTACTTTTCTCCCTTTTTTTGTCAGTCGGCCTCTTTCTTCTAAATGGTCAGCAGCTCCAGGGCGAGGTGAGTCAAGCACATGTACACACACAGCAGCTGACATACACGCAAGCCTTCTTCAACACATAATCCTGCTCAAACACACACACACACACACACACACACACACTGAGACAAACATCAGCTCCTACAACAACCATCTCCCTTCATTCTCATTTACATCAGCTTGTCTCCTCCCCTGAACAATCACATCCTGTTATGTTTTTATGTTATTACACACGTGCGCATACACATGCGTATATGTGTCTGCCCGTTTGTGTTTTTTCCGTATGGTATTGATATTGTGTTTGTATAGTATTGTGCCTGCATGTGTTGTGTGTGTGTGTGTGTGTGTGTGTGTGTATATATATATATATATCCCATCACTTCCCACCCTTTCTCCAACACGCTCCTCCTGCTCCTCCTGTCCTGTCAGTCCCTGCGGGTTCAAAGGGTGGGGTGTCATCGACCTCCCTGCAGCGTTCCCGTAGCGACGTGGATGTAAACGCAGCAGCAGTTGCTAAGTACCGGCACGTCGGACAAGCCGGGGGAGCGGGCCGCCTGCCCCCTGGGTCCTACTCCTCACTGGGTAAGGGCTCTGCCAGTCAAGTCAAGTTAGACGCTTGTTCAGACAGTGCAGACGTAGGTCAACATGTGATCAGCAGGAAATCAGACAGAGTCTCGTCAGATCAGTGCAGAGGAAGTGCTTTAAAGTTTGACAGGCTGAAGTAAGAAGTACATCATCTTCTATAAAAGCTTGACTCATCTGCATAGCTGTCTGTAAGGATGGATGTCCAGACTCCCAACACTTCAGCGCTTGTACTGGCTTCTCTCCTCTCCTCTCCTGCCGCCTGCTCATTTGCCTGTTGGTGTGTCTCTGTATGGATATACTCCATGCATGTTCTGTAGGCGGATATCGCCCTCTGTGTTAGTTTGTCTCTACGTTTTGATGTCGATCCCTACATCTGCACGGTTCTCTGATAAACAGATGTTATGTGACTAATTCACACTGTGCTCCTTTCTTCTCCTTTTTCTCTTCTATGTCATCTTTTTCTATTTTCATTGTTTTCAACACTTTCTGTTCACAATCCTGTTTCCTCTTCAAATTTGTGTTATTCATCTTTTTCCATTCCTTTTCCCTTTATATGTATAATTTCTGTAATTTTTTTCTTTTATTTTGGGGGTTTTTCTGTCATTGTTCTCCCCCTTTTTTTTCCTCCCCCTCTTTCTCTTTGCTACTAAAGATGATGCCTCTGATAAAACGGATGGTAAGATCATCTCACTCCACTTCTCTGCTCTTTTCCCTTTCCTCACTTCACACAGTCCATGTTAACTCAGTTGTGACAGTGTGTGGCCACAGCGCCCCCTGCTGTCAACTTCAAAACCTCATTTCTATGACTGCTCTTGATGGAAGCATGGATCAAATATTAACACATCTAAAATCATCTTCTGCTTTACTAAAGCTTAATTGTATTTTGAATATGGAAGTTGTCTAACCATCAACACTCACATTAAAATGCATCATTCAGCTGTTGAGGTTTGATAGGATACTCAGGATGTGTTGTTTGAATATTACACACAAAGAAGGTGAACTGTGATATTTAAAACATGCTCCTTTTTTGTCTGTCTGTAGGAACCAGGTCAGACAATGGTAAGACTGTGGTTAGGTGGATGTTTGTGTGCATATTTGTAGGGATGTTCTAGATGGAAAATTAGATTTTAGTCTTTTTTTGATCGAACATTATATGTTTGATCATTTCTTGCTAATAAAAAAGTGTTATAATAGAAAAATAACTTAACTTAAAGAGGATCCATTATGCTCTTTCTTATATTCTTGTCATATTTATATCGTTACTATGGTGGATGCTCATTTTAAACATGGCCAAAGTTTTAATTGGCGAGGGTCAGCGTATGTGCAAGTAAAACCCTGTGAGCCAACAGTTCAAGCTTCAGCCTCCTCTAAATGTTCTGTTTTTTCTGCTCTTGGTTTTGTATGATATCCCAAATGTGGTCACTTCAGATAACACAGCCCCTACCCGTCTGTTGTTCAAACCTTCTGTTTGCAAGGGGCAGCCAATCAGAAGAAAGCTGGCTTGAAGGGAGTGGAGCTAAAGCAGCTTGTTTCAGAGTATAAACTGAGTAAGAGATGAGATAAATAAGGATTATTTTGACATGTGAATCATGCAAAGCTACTCTAGTAGAGTCTTAGAATAAGAATATGGAGTTGAAAACAAGCATGATGGGTCCCCTTTAAACATTGCGTTTGCACATGTGAATGCTATTATGAAGTGGGTTATGAAAGTAATTGGTTGGTGGGATTAATTGATTATTCCCTAAAAATCCCTACAGTCAATCCAGAATAATCTGCATTTGAATCTATAATGAAACAACTTTGAAAATTGCTTTTTCAGTTATCAAATCTTTCAAATACTTGACTGGTTATTTTCTGGTACTTCCTTTCTAAGACTGGTTTCTAATCCACTGAAGCATCCCTGTTGTATTTATCTGTGTCTGCACCTGGCTGAATGTGAATGTCAAGTTTAGGATCCGGCCGTTCAGCAGCTTTCAGTATTAGTGGCTTTAGTGCTTCTTAGTTTCTGGGCTTCATTCAACTGCAAACTGTGTGCAACTAGCCTCATTAGCGCATAAAATGCAGGTCTGTGTGTTTCTGGATTTTTTTTCGTATTTTTATGGTTGTGCTTCTACTTACACACAGGTCGTGTACGTACCAAGCAACCCTTGTCTACTGCCAGCAGCGTGTCGAGCCAGGTGGACTCACGAGGACGCAGCCGCACCAAGATGGTGTCCCAGTCGCAACGTATGTACCTCCTCACACCAGCCAAACGCAGAGCATGATTTAAAGCCAGCTTTGAGTGAAACAAAATCTGGGTAAAGCAGCAGAAATGGTGAGAGAGTGAGCTTGTAGGAGTATTTGCGGTTCCTCAGCCTCTGTTTGTGGAGTTTCTTAACTTGTTGCCTCTACGGTGACGATAAGCTCCATGTAAATGTTTTTGTGCCTTCAGGTTCGGACGAATCCGATTGCACACCAGGTATTCTGTCCGTGTGAAAGAGTGTGCTTGTCTATCTGTGTACCACAGTGGGAATGGTGACCCACCTGCTATCGCTCTCATTCTGATCAGGGTGTTTTGTGTAAACAGGAGTGTGTGAGTGTGTGTTAATGTATGTGTGTGGTCCTCTGCATGCTGTGTTTCATCACCGAGGATGGTGTGGTGAACAGTTCATTTCCGCTTCTCCAGCCTGGTTCTGGCTATCATTCAGGTTATTAAACATACGAGACACAAGCTGCTGGGCTAGTCTTATATTGAAACACATTAGGCGGCTGTGTGTGTGTTTGTGTGTGTGTACACCTGCTCTCCAAGACATTAACTGCTAATATGCTGCTTACAGCCAGCTTGGAGACCAGTTTAAAAGCGGACAGTGATTGGGCCACAAACCAGTGCACCAATTAAATCTGGACATTTAGATTGAGGACCAAATCTGAGTCAAGAGGGTCAGAAAGATATTTACAGTATATTTACTTTAAACCATTTTTCCCTCATTGTAAACAGGTTTTGGTTTTTACATATGCTATGTCAGTTGTCCCAACATGCACTGCTTTCCTCAGTCTGTCATCTGTGGCTGGTTCTGTGTGTGTGTGTTTGCTTCAGCTACATTTCAGTACTTGTTTTCTCTTTAATTAATGGATTTATTTCAACATAGTGCTTCAGCTTTGCCTTCATTCTTGGTATGGAACACCAGGATGCGCTCCCTTCAAACTCTTATTTTCTAACTCCCATGACGCTTCTTTTGCGCTAACACCCATAATTCATCTGATTTAATCTGCTGTTCCTTCCCCCTCACCTCTGCTTTTCCCCCTTTCTTCCCAACCAATGGGCTTAATGGCTCAGGATCTCAGTCTGCTACCCCTGTTGGTGGTAAGATTACAACGCTACTTATTTTTACCCCGCCCTCTTTAGCTGTACTTTCTTTCCTCTGTTTCCCCAAACCTCACTCTCTTCACGTGCACGTAGAAAGGTCACTGAAAACCTCACCCACACTGGCTTAGGCATGCTGGGATTTGTAGTCACAGACTTGTAACATGGCTATGCTGTTACCATGCTGAATACACTGCTTTGGGAGCCTCATGTTTCTGCACTTCTGTGTCACATGATTCAGCTGAAAAGTTGAGAAGTCACTTTTTTTTTTCTCTATAAACAAATATTTAGACTCCAAGCAAATAATTCTCACCATTCTGTAGCTTATTTGGGTCAATAACCTATTTTATATAGTTTTTTTTCTTCTAAAGAGACTTGTTGTTTGGTTATCAGCACTTAGAAAATCCACAGCTAAAAAAAGGTCAGACAGGGTGAAGTGATCTTTAATAATAATATGTATCATCAGCTACTGGATATCAAAAAACTTACATGTAGTGATCGAGGTTTCCACACATAATCCTTTTAACTGTTTTGTTATTTAGATCCATTTTTAGTTATGTGTTACTAGGCATTAGTACATAGTTCAGTAGATTATGTGATACAAAGTGAGAATGTGTGTGTATTTAGATGAGATTTTGTCTGTCACTGAGAGAAAGGGAGAGTTTGGTCATTGTGCTCATTTTTAGTCTTAAAGAGATCAATTTAAAAGGGACCTATTATGCTTTTCCTGCTTTCTGTCATAATATAATTTGCTATGATGGTGGATGCTCATATTAAACGCGGCCAAAGGTTTAAATAATGAGGGTAGCATCTGTCTGAGTTGTCCCTGAAGCTCAGGCTTCAGACTGCTCCAAACAGACATTTTTTCCACTCTGGGATCTGTATGACATCTCATATCTCAGACACAGCTTTGGCTGGTGTTCAAACCTTTGGTTTGTGAAGGGCAGCCAATCAGAATAAAGTTGACGTAATTGAGCGAGAAAAGGAAATAATACAGCTTGTTTTAGGCCACATATATGAAAGAATTATTTTAAACTGAATCCAAAAAGTAGCACAGTTGGAAATGAGCATAATAGGTCCTCTTTAAGTCCGGTTTCAAGTGTTGAGCACTGGATCTTGTTCCCCAAACATCTGTTCTTACACTTCCAGCACTGCAGAGCATCTTCTGCTCGACTGTTTGTCTTCTAGTTCATAGCAATTCAACTAACTGTAGAAAGAAACAAACTGTGGCCTAACTTTGGAGACAGGATACCACGGGGAAGAGACACTGAAAGTGTTATTCAGTTCAAATTCAATGCAAATTCAAAATTCCAAACCGGTACAAGACAGATGCCTGTAAATTAACTTTTTTGTTTATTAATTTAAAAGAATTTGAAATTATTGTAGCTCTGCTGGCCCCAGAAATCCTCCTCCAGTGATGTGTATTTTTGATATACACAAAATACCAACATGTGCTTGGAAACTACCACTGCCTTTGCCAGTTGTTTTTACACAAAACTGATCACTTTTTTCTTTCTTTTTTTTTTTTAAATGAAGTTGTCACATTATAGAGGGGTGGAGTCACTACAGCTTTCTTTGAGAAATGTCCCCTGCACCATGGCTAATCTGTGTTTTTGTCCTCCCTTCTCTCTGCGTCTCTCTGAAGCTGGCAGTCGGAGCGGCTCCCCTGGTCGTGTGCTGACAAGTACAGCCCTGAGCACCATGAGCTCCGGGGCTCACAGGGTGCTGGCTGGATCCAGCGGGGAGGGACACAGACGCAGCCGCATTCCCCGCAGCCAGGGCTGTTCCAGAGACTCTTCCCCTACCCGCCTGTCTGTCGGTGAGTACATAACACTGCTTTGAACCAAGAAAACTGTGTCTTTTTATGAATCAGCCTGTCTCTGCTGTGTAAGAAGCTGCTCAAGTGTCACGTGATATTTTGTGCCTATAAACTCAGATGACCAGTAGCTGTGATATCCTGTAAACTTGGTTCTCAACTTGCCTTTTTCCTTCCTGCTCCCTGTCCTCATTTTCTTCCTTTGCTCCTCTCCTCTCTCTCTGTCCTTGTTTCTTCTGTCTTGTAGCTCCTTCTAGCATTAGTTCCATCTACAACGGAGCAAGCAGAGGAGGTAAGGCTCCGACCTCGACTGGACCCTCGTGCTACCCATCACTCCACCTCAATCTGCCTATTTTCATCCTCACTTTAACTCCCAAACCTCCATCCCTCACGCTATCTCCATCCATCATTAAAATAAATTCTCAATCACTCCTGCCGTCGCAGTCCCTCCCTCCCATCGTCAGTTGCTGCCTCAGCTTCATAGAGCCCACCATTCTAACTTGTGTCTGTCTTGGCTGTGGTGTTCTGGTGATGGGTGCCTGTGATCAGCACATGTTCATGGATTATGAGTTAGACCTTCTCCCTCTCTTTACTAACCTGTTTTAGAAAGCTTCACACAGGATCAGCGAAGCTTCATCTATGCTCGGTTGACCTTTGGTAGGCCGTGATTAATGCTGATTTGCTAACTAGACGCTGAAGCTAATGAACAGAGCAATGAACGGCGAAGTTGATTGCGGTGCTGCTGAATGAAACACAGTCCTTTCCCTCAGCCACCCCCTTGATTGCTGCATCTGTTTCCAATCACTTTCTTTTCTGTTTGTCTGTGTGTGAGAAAAAGAGACACAGTGAGCACCTGTGTATATCAGACTGTGGAATCCGGCTCTAAAGATGATCACATCAGTTAATTAAAACAATAAGGCGAACAGAAGAAACTAAATGTGCATAAATTTTGATGTGTTGATATGAAGATTTATAGTTTTTCTGTTAAAAGAAACAAGTGGAAGATGTTAGACTCTTGAAAGTATAATACCAGGGAATAATACCAGTAGATTAATACTGAAAATAATTGGTAGTTTCAGCTCTAATCAAGAAAATTAACAGCGCAGTCATTTTACAAAATATGCGCTCAGTCCTCTGAGGTGGTATCTTGAACATCAGGGGGAAAAAAAGACAACCTGTGCTCACATTTTTTCTTGTTTCTGTCCATTTGTCACTTTTGCCTATTCTGTCTTATTTATGTCTGTATCCGTGTTCCTTCCTCTTTGCCTTCATCACTGCTCACGTCTTTCTTCTTTGTCTTCTTTATGTCTCTTTGTGTACTTTTCCTTCCCTTCTGCTTCTCTTACTTTCCACTCTTCTTCCGTTCTCTTTTCCTGTCCTACACTCTGCGGTTGTTACCCCGGTGGCGTTAGCTCGGGGCAGTCGTATCCCGCGGCCCAGTATGAGTCAGGGCTGCAGCAGAGAGGCCAGCAGGGAGAGCAGCCGGGACACCAGCCCCGTACGCTCCTTCACACCCCTTGGTGAGTAGCAGCAGCAGACAGCTACCTGAGAGGAATGAGTAGGATATCAGAGAACAAAAAAAAAAGGGTCTCTGTATTGAAGCTTTACTCTTAGCTCTTTGATTTTTAGATTAAATTTGAATCCAGAATCTGTTTGTTAAAAAAGGTTCATGAATCGCAACAGTTTCAAACATATATGCTGCAGGAAAGTAGAAAAACAGCACTTGCATGTTTTTCAGCCTTTCTTTCTATTTTCATTCACTACTCGATAAGTCTGAGTTTGTGTGGTCTTGCGTTTGTGGGTGTCAGTCTTAAACTGTGTGTGTGTGTGTGTGTGTGTTTTAATCTTGATTGCAGCAACACGGAGCTACTCTCGCTCCACCGGAGCTCTCCACACACCTGATGCTTTTGGGGCTGCAGGTGAAGGCTGAGTACATCTTTCTCCGTACCTCACCCCACCCAACCACTTCACTTGATTTTCTTACTACGTTTTCTTTTTGTTCTCTTTAGTTGCAGTTCATCTTCTCCTGCATTTTACCAGCCTGTTTCTTTTGTCGTCCATCAGCCTCAGTTCTTTTTGTTTTTATGTTCTGCTCCAGGATGTCGAGGTCTCCAGTGGAATCGCATGCTTCCGCCCGTTCAGTTGCCAGTTTATAACCATTGCTGCTGGTTTTTATCAGTGTCTCTTTGTCTTCTTTATTTAGCGCCGTCCCTCCTCTGCAGGGACGCCAACATGCTCTCCTGCGTTTTATGTCAATCATGCTTTCTCCCCCAGTGGCATCTACAATGTCACCTAATGCGTCATCACATCAACTTACAGGGTTGTCTCATGGGAAAATGTAACGTGTGTGTGAGTTGTGTAAATGTCAGGGAATGGATGATGAGGAGAATGACATCAACCGTGGACGAGTGAGAGGCAGCTTGCTGAGTGGGGGAAGAGTGTTTGCAAACTTGTTTTATTCTGAAATTTTGCTAACGTATTTATTCTGCTATCTTTCTGTCCATCCTTCCTCTTGCAACTGTCTCTCTCTCTGTCTGCAGGATCAGGTTTTGGCATCAGTCAGTCGAGCCGTCTCTCTTCTTCAGTCAGTGCCATGAGGGTCCTGAATACTGGCTCAGATGTAGAAGAGGCTCTTGCAGATGCACTGGTATGGAAACTCAAACAGACAGACATGTCTACAAACGCAGTGCACATTCCAGTAACCTGTCACTAGCTCCACAGTGTGTGTCTGTGTGTTAACTAAACCCTGATTCTACCTCTGTTTAACGCTGTCAGCTGTTGGGAGACATGAGATCTAAGGTCAGCTCCTTCTCCTGCCTCTTACCTGTGTGTGTGTGTGCGCGCGCGTGTGTGTGTGTGTGTGTGTGTGTGTGTGTGTGTGTGTTTAAAGTACCAGTGCATGCGTTCTTCCTGTGCTTCTTATTAGATTTTATTTCCAGTTTAATGTCATGCCCTTTCTGTTCCCCCTGCAGAAGAAGCCAGCACGGCGGCGGTATGAGAACTACGGCATGTACTCAGATGACGATGCCAACAGTGACGCATCCAGTGCCTGTTCAGAGAGATCCTACAGCTCCAGAAATGGAGGAGCCATCCCCACCTACATGAGGCAAACAGAAGATGTAGCTGAGGTAAGCAACATCAGCAGAAAATAGATACTGTGATGGACAGCTTTCCTAAAACCCAGGTCCTTTTTAATGTGTTTAGCTACTGTGAGACCTGCACAGAATGCCAGGATCATTAAGGCCCTCTTTTAAAGTCAGACTGGCACATGCTTTTTTAAAAATATTTATTTATTTTTGTTTTACAAACACAAAGAACAAACAAGAGGCTGCCAGACACCAAAACATTCATAGGGAATTGAAGACGATACAACTACCACGACAGTATTAAGAAAGAAATAAGAAAACATATGGGATGTAACAACAAAAATATATAAGCAAAATTCCACATCCTGTTGAGCTGAGAGAAAAGTAGAGATCGCCGTTTGTGAGAGATCATATGGCATCGTTAACGAAAAGGCCCCCATCTCCTGTTCAGTCTACCCTGAGTATCTGGTTTACACATAGGTAATTCTTCCATTTGTGCTTAATCCAATGTGCAAAGGTAGGTGGAAAGGCAGACATCCAAGTTTAAAAAAAAAAAAAAAAAAAAAAAAAGTTTCCAGGGGGCC
>VUQS01044651.1:10984-24388 GCA_015108495.1 Heterochromis multidens
AAAAAACCAAAGTTAAAAAAAAAAAAAAAAAAAAAAAAAGTTTCCTGGCAGCCAGCATTCCTAGATGCAGAGCAATCTGGATGTCAGGTGGAAGCTCGAGGCCTTCTACAGAGCATCCAAAAAACGCTAAGTTATATTTAGGCTCAGTGTCTCTTGAGAAGGCTGCTGAAAGATATCTGTCCAATACTGACATAAGGTCAGGCAGGACCAAAAAAGATGTGCAAGTGTCCCTTCAGCCAAACAGGTCACGCTGAGAGGACATTAATGGAAAGATCCAGTTCAATTTGGTTTTAGAATAATACAACCTGTGCAACCTGTGATGTCTATAATGTGTGTTGACAGAACGCTTATGAATAAGGGGCATTGATTCTTCCCAAAACTCCACTGACAGTTCTGTGTTTAGATTCTTGGCCCAGGCTTCCTGTATAAAAGCTGAAGACACAGGAGTGTATAAACAATCAGCTAACTCTGATATTAAGTGTTTGGAGCCTGGAGAGAGCACCAAGAGCTCATAAAGAGGGTGGTTAGCTGAAACAGGTTCTAATTATGAAAACTTTTCCTTTAACATAGTGTCTAACTTGAGAGTCATGAAAAAGTGTGAATTTGGAAGACATTATTTAGTACAAAGCTGTTAAAATGTTGCAGACTGTCCATCTATGTACAGATCTGTCAGGGTCACAATATCTTGCCCTCTTCAGGCTGCAAACACCCCATCTACCTGACCAGGCTTAAAAGAATGGTTACACCATATTGGAGCATGTAAGGAGACACTAGGAGCCTTGCCGGCGACTTTTATCTGAGTCTGTATTAGAAGGGAATTCCTTAAGATACACTTGGAATAAACAAGGGCTCTCTCATTGGCTTCAAGGCCGCCCTCCTCAGTGGACTTGTGTGGATGGGCCTTAGATATTCTGTGTGACTTGTAACCCCATATAAAAGAAAACAATATACTAAAATAAAATTCTTACGAAATAAACTGCGCTGTGTGGCAAAAATGTTTCAAACTTAGGACAAGGAGATATTTTTTATGACAGTATATCTGTTTTGTTTTTTTTTTCCTTTAATGAACACATTTGTTAAACCATTCTCTGTATGCCAGATTCAGAGTTGCTTAAATCACTTTTCTTCTCCATTCTGATGATCACTTTGATCTTCAGCAGGTTGTTTTGATCATGTCTACATGCCTAAATGCATTGAGTTGCTGCCAAGTGATTGGCTGATTATATATTTGCATTATATAGCAGTTCAACAGGTGTACCTAATGAATTGGACTGAGTGTGTGTATATATAGTGTGGATTTTAGGATATAAAATTAGGTTTGAAGTTCATTTTGAGCACTACGACTTTGCAGTGAGGATATTAGTACCAAGAATCAGTGAGGTTTATATACTCTCTGATGCTGAGCTCCAGTTTGGCTCCATATTTCCATATTAATTGTCTCCTGTGCTTAAATCTGAAAAGCCATAAAAATGTGCCACTTCAGTATTAAGCTAAATATTTATTAACTGCATGTCTTCCCTATTATAGAAGTCTTCTTTCTTTCCAGGTGCTCAATCGCTGTGCCAGTGCCAACTGGTCTGAGAGGAAGGAGGGGCTTCTGGGCCTTCAGGCTTTGCTGAAAAACCAGCGCACCCTCAGGTCAGTGTCAGATCATACCGGCGTGTTTTCAGGTAATAAATTGATGATTTCCATCTAACTGCTGGTGTTTTGTCTGCAGTCGGGTTGAGTTGAAGAGACTCTGTGAAATCTTCACAAGGATGTTTGCTGACCCTCACAGTAAGGTATGGGTGCATGCAGCGTAAACACTCGCACAAAGACACATAGCATTCATTTACAGTACCATGGCACAAGATGCATTATTCCCCTGCTTTGATTTTACTTTTTCAAATACTTTGTTTATCCCACCATCCTTGACTGTACCGGATTCTGCCAAAACACAAAGTGTTACACGTCTTTACAGTGCACAAACACATACACACACACACATTTTAGCTGTCACATCTTTCTAATGAATTTAGTGATAAAGACGGGATAAACAGGTCAAAATGTTTCCTCAAATTTACTCACACTCAGACATAAACACAGGCATGGAAAGCGTGCATTGGACTGTTTTCTAACGGCATGCCACACCTTGACTGCGTGTGTCCTCACGCTCGCCGCCGTCCTGTGGGATTGCTCTGTCACTGTTGAGCAGCCAAACCGCTGGCTGCGCTCTTCACATCCGCTGGCTCTCCCCTCTCTTTCCCCTCTCTACCTGCAGTCTGAGGCGACAACACTGACCGCTCACACACTCAAAAGCACACACACACACACACGTACATATTTGGGCTGCCAGCACTCTCCTCTGACTAACCAGCTGCGATTCGGCCTCTCTAACACTGCCACTTCTGTTCTACCATCTTGAGTGCTCCGTTTTCTCACACATGTCGTAAGCTGTGTGAGCTTCTCCCCTTCCCCTCGTTTGACGTTTTGACGATTTGATGAATTTCAGCGAGACTCCGGCAGGGTGTACGGCACGGCAGAATCCGGTATAAGCTCAGCCTCCTTCAAGGTACTGCATCTCACCAGTGATCTCCATCTGTTTGTCTCACACCACTCCTTTTCCTACTTCCTCCTCTTTATCTTTCATATTTGTCAACATTTATTTCTTTTTAGCCTGTGTGCACTTCTCCCATGTTAGGAGAAATGGTTGATGCTCAAATATGTTTGAAAATATTGTGTTAAAATTGAAGATGCTGAGTGTACTCTCACACACTGAGTAAATGCTTTGTGATGATGCTAACAGATGTCTCTCTCTCCCTCATGCCACCCCCCTCTGGAACTCTCTGTAGAGAGTAAGTCTGGCCAATCAGTGTGTTTAAACTTTGTGTTTGGATGAAAATCTGCTTCATTAATCTAATTGGGCATTCAGTTACCAAGGCAACTACATAACACTTACTAACCTACCTCACTTGATGCTGCCTGTAACTCCACTGTGCTGCTAAAATCAACTACTGACATGTAGAGATGGTCCCCACACAGTGTGATTGTCTTGTTTTAATTTTGTGTGATTTAAGTTTTAATTGGTGACTGGGAGCGAAGGTGGGCTGCTGCAATAATGAGTGAAACACCACTAACTCCAGTGGGAACCACAGGGAACTAATGTGGACTAATGCTGCCCTCACATCATACCTCTTCAGCATAATCCAGTAAAACAATGCAGGAGTACCTGTATGCATGTGCGTGTGTGCATGAAATGTTTTGTGAGTAAGTGATCAGTTGTGTACTGTGTAACCTATACTCTGTGTGTGTGTGTTTAGGTGTTCAGTATGTTCCTGGAGACACTGGTAGATTTTGTCCAGGTCCATAAGGACGACTTGCAGGACTGGTTGTTTGTCCTGCTTACACAGCTGCTGAAGAAGATGGGAGCGGACCTGCTGGGATCCGTGCAGGCCAAAGTCCAGAGAGCCTTGGATGTCACAAGGTGGGTTGCACACTCCCATACAGACAAACATTTAAAAATCAAGATTAAAAAATTGGCTTTTAACTAATTCTACCAACACTATGCTGCTCTAGCCATGCTTTTCTTGACTACTGCTCTGAAGCAGGATTCTATAACTCATTTACTCATTTTACTTTGTGGGCTATATACAGCCCAATTTGATCATTACATAGACCGGACGAGTAAAACTTTGGCCTGATAACCTATAAATTTAATTCAATTCGATTCAATTTTATTTATATAGCACCAAATCACAACAACAGTCGTCTCAAGGTGCTTTATATTGTAAGGTAAAGACCCTACAATAATACAGAGAAAACCCCAACAATCAGACGACCCCTTATGAGCAAGCACTTGGCAACAGTGGGAAGGAAAAACTCCCTTTGAACAGGAAGAAAACTCCGGCAAAACTAGGCTCAGGGAGAGGCAGCCATCTGCCCCGACTGGTTAGAAGGAAGACAGGACAAAAGATACACTGTAGAAGAGAGCTAGAGATTAATAGTATTATTTTAAATACCCTAGGAACCACAGGTAAGCCTGCAGTCTGAGAACAAAGTGCTCTATTAAGGTGATTTGGTACTATGAGGTCTTTAAGATGAGATGGGCACTGATTATTCAAGACCTTGTAAAGCTTACAGCACCTGGTATTCCCAGACGGCTTCCTGTCTAAGTACTGACCAGGCCCTACCCTGCTTAGCTTCAGAGATTAGACAAGATCGGGCATGCTCAGGGTGGTATGGTCGTAAGCCATAAATAAATAAAAGAAATGAATAACAAACTGATAGTCTGTTTATAAAAGTGATGAAGAACTCCCTGAGATTTCTTAAGAAAAATAAATGCAATTTCAATAATATGTCTCAGTTTTTCCACATTATAAAGTAAATCAAAGAACCCCGTAAAACATGGCTTTTTAGGCTTAGATTGTAAGAAATAAATTACAGAAAAGACACCAGATGCTCATTATACCTGGGCTTTATTTTTTAATTAAAAAACAGAAATTTTGTCTTGGAACATGTTCTGTATTTTTATTATTGACCTGCTTATGGACATACAGAAAATAGTGAGAGAAAAAAAACAAGAATGTTTTTGTTATTTAATGGAATACTAACAATAAAAAAAATGCCTAATTAATGGTTTTACGTACATACAGAAAAGGCAACAGGCTTGTGTGGTGTGGTGTGCCAGGCCATGGGTAATGTCTTTGTCAGTAAGAAGACTGTAAAACTGACAAAAGAATGTTAAAAGTTAAACATTTCTGCCATCCTCCTTTGCAATTTTCACATTTTCCAAAGCCTTCCAGCAAGCCAGGTTGGAGTCTTTGACGGGCTGGTTCTGGCCCCCAGGCCTTACGTTTGACACCCCTGCTCTAAAGTGTTATTAGCACAAGTCCTACACTGAGTGGTTTCCTCCGAACAACAGCAGCAACCTTCAGTCAGCCCTTTTTTTTAATCTCTGTTATTTCAACTGTTTAGTTGGACAGGATAAATGAGGTGCAGAAGAACAAGCAGTAACACAAATCACTGCTTTACTTCTGGCACTGTAGTAACTCAGTTATTTACCCGGTGACCGTCCTTGAACTTTATTTTTAAGATGTTATGGCACACAAAGTGAAATCTAAATGTATTATTTTTTGTCCTGCAGAGAATGTTTTCCCAATGACCTTCAGTTTACTATTCTCATGAGGTTCACTGTGGACCAAACACAGACGCCCAACCTCAAGGTGACAAGCTAATTTTAATATATGTGTGTTTTGTCTGTATGTGTGAGAGCTGAGTGTGTGAATGTCTGCATAAGGGAGTGAGCGGTTGGGAAGCATGCACATAAAGCTGGAAATTCAACTGACTGCTGTACTAATATTATTACATGCCTGCCCATTGCTGGCTCTGCGTCCCAAAACCCTGAATCCTGGGCTGTGATTGGATAGCGATTGATCGAGCCACTCCACTGGCTTCCTTCAAGCTTTCCTCCTCAAACTCCTCATTCATCCTTACCTAGCACACCTCTCTTTCTCTTCCCCTCATTTTCTGCTACTTCCTTCCTCACTCCTAACCCTTCTTACCCTTTTATCTGCCTCCTCCCACATCCTTTTTCTGCGTGATGTTTAACCCCTTTCCTACTATTCCTTATCAGTCTTTAACTAATCTCCCTTCCCACTAGGCTTGGGCAATGAATGAGTCTTCAGTGTAAATTTGTTGAATTTTTGCTATATCCAACCCCTCTGTTATGTAAGGGGTCGCTTGATAAACATCCTAATTATTGTCTATAATCTCAAACATTTATGAAATATGGCTGCTTAAAGTTTAGTGATAGAACTTCTTGAGGAAACTCCTATTTTTAGACACTATTAGAATATTAGAACAGTATTTTTTTATCTTTTAAGCTTCTGCATGAAGCTGCATAGGCCATTGGTTTGTGTTGGCATACATAGTATAACAGCTCTTAACTGACACTGTCTCACAAATATTGAGTTTCTTATCACTTTGCAAAATCATGCAACCCGATTTCAGTATCGCCCAAGTCTACTTTCCCATCTTTTTACTCCTCCTCTACCCTCTCCAGCCTCCTGCCTGCTTTCCCCTCTTGTCTCCCCCTCCCTGTCCTCGTCTCCCTGTCCTCGTCTCCCTGTCTCTCTCCGTTGATTGACGCGGTGCTTCTCCTCTCTCTTTCTGAAGCCTGTGCGGAGCTCGTGTTGCGGGCGAGGCAGGGGAGGGTCCGGGGTAAAATTGTTCCCCCCCAGAGCGCGGCGCCACGCCTGCTCTCTAGACGAGCAGGCCGCAGCCTGGAGCCAGTCCTCCCAGGTCAGTGCGCTCCGGGGGGAGCAATTATATGGCGCGCACGATGCTGCTAAGTGATTTGGAGGAAGTTCTGGTCCTTAAGGTGCATTTGTAGAGAGACAAGAGAGGGGAAAATCAGGGCAGGAGTCAGTTGTGGCGTTTGAGGCTGAGTTGAATGTTTGTATTTATTGGTTCCTTTGTATTGTCATTTGCCATCGTTTTTATGTTGATTGATTTTTATTTTTCTACTGTGTAAAGCATGACCATGACTGCATTTTGGCCTTCTCCTTCATTCATCAGATCATTTGATTTTTCAGACCTGCAAGAGATGCACAGTCTGCTGTGGTTGTACATGCTGACTCTAAACATTGGTGGTCACTTTTTTTCATGTGTGTGTGTCTGTGGTTTTGGTTGTTACTGTATTTGTGTTTTTACAGGTGAATATTGGCTATGCAATTTCATCATTATCAGTCATCTTCCTAACAGTTTGTATAAATGTGTGTGTTTGCGTTGCAGGTGAAGGTGGCTATTCTGAAGTACATCGAGACACTGACGTTACAGATGGAAGCTCCGGACTTTGTGAACTCCAGCGAAACTCGGCTGGCTGTTTCCCGCATCATCACCTGGACGACTGAACCCAAGAGCTTTGACGTCAGAAAGGTGTTGTGTCACAAACACATGCAACATCATATGTGCTCATGCAATAGGCCCATTTAGGCTGTGCGACAACAGCAGTTTATCTGCACTTAATGCATGTCTCGTTCTTTGAGAGGGATCTAATTAAATTTTACAATATTGTTTTGAAGCATATCAGGCTGAGTGAATCTGGATGCTACAACAAAAGCAGAAAAAGTGTATGACACCTCTTTTACATCAACAGAGTACCAGTTCTGTTTTGGTGCCTTTTAAGAAGCAGCACACATTTCAACAGGCTTGAGACTCAATTATTGCATAGCATTACTAGCAGAAGGTGGAATAATTTACATTGGAAGCAAATCATGGAATTTACCAACCATTGGTGAGGTTCTTGGGGTATCCCTTTCATAGATGTGGACTTGATGCTAAACTTGTGACACTGTCTAGTTTTTGCCGCAGCTCGTCTTTGACTGCCTGGCTTCAGATCAGCCATCTGCAAATGTCCCACAGTGTGATCTATGGCTACCTTTTAAGTGTAATTTATGGTCCCGCAAATGTGTCCGTCTGCGTACATTTTTCCATTCGGACGGGGGGTAGAGCGGTTTTCACCCACCCCAGACATGCTCCCATGCAGTCCTCCAAGATCCTGACTGCGCGTTGCTGAAAGCGGATGACGTAAGTGGCTGTAAATGTTGTTTGGTTGGGTCGGAATAGAGAAGGGAGCGACAGCGGAGTTCATGGGGAATGGGAAACTGCAGAGATTACAAATTCAACATGAAAAGCACAGACAGTGGCTGCAGTGGACACTTTACATGGTTTACTTGGTTTCACTTCAGCTCTTGGTATGTTATAACTTCGCTCTTTTCCGCGGCTGGCTGACGGACCAACAACAGCACAAGCAAGAGGGGCCACAGATCTGTTGTACCACATACTTTGTACACTGCCTCTATCTGGCAACAGAGCTCACTGCAGGCAGACGGGTCATCCACAGACTGGAGTGGACAGCAAATCTCTGCTAGACCATAAATTTTGCTTTTGAGTGACACCCACAATTTTTTTTTTTTAAAGCTTTGTCTAAAAACTATAAACTTGCATCTCAGTTCAAAATCACAAAGTGAAAAGGAGCCTTAAGCTAAATGCCACCTCACAACATCACTCTGTAATGTAACGCGTTATTGTGCTAAATTCATCACTTAGTTAATTACAGTATTACTTCGCGAGAGCTGCCACCCTGTTTGGTCCACTGAATGCAAAGGATGTCGTGTATTTTGTGTGTAACAGGCAGCCCAGTCGGTGCTAATCGCCCTGTTCCAGCTCAACACTCCAGAGTTCACCATGCTGCTGGCAGCTCTGCCCAAAACCTTCCAGGATGGAGCCACCAAGCTACTTCAAAACCATCTAAAGAACACAGGCAACGCTGCACAGGTAAAACACACTCCAACTCTTAAGTGTGAGTGCTTCAGATACACAGTTTACACTTCAACTGTCAGTCATTATACTGTGACAATAATGGCATACCTCTTTGTTGTTTTTGTTGCATTCTCAGGCACAAATGGGCAGCCCTTTGACACGTCACACCCCCCGATCTCCAGCCAGCTGGTCCAGTCCAGTCACTTCCCCCACTAACACGTCCCAGAACACCCCCTCACCAAGGTAATACACACTTCTCTCACAACTAGTCTTGGGCTGTGCAATCATTGTTATACAGTAAACAGCATTTTAAGCTGTTTTGTAGCCAAATATACAGTGGAAATAAATAAACACTAAGCTTGCAAATTACAGCATATCTTTTCCTGTCTGTGCAGTGCTTTTGACTATGACACAGAAAACATGAACTCAGAGGACATCTACAGCTCACTGAAAGGTGTCACAGAGGCGATCCAAAACTTTAGCGTTCGCAGCCAAGAAGACATGAATGAACCCGTCCAGCGGAGAGAGGGAGAGGAGGTAAGCGGAGGAGGCAAAGGGATGCGACATGTGTCAAGGCTGATGGAGAGCTTCACAGCTGCTACTATTGTTTTTATACATGTTTATACTTTCTTAGTCATTGACACATGATACTGTGATAAGCTTCAAGAAAGGCCCAAATCATCTTATCAAACAAAACCAGCTGATTTATTTCTCTTGCTGTGAAGGAGCAAAAGTGTTAGAACCAAACATGGTAACTCTCTAACACTTAGGCACATACTGTACAGATTAAAGGTGAAGAGAATTTCAGTTCAGTTCTTGGGTTGCAAAACCTGCATTATTTGGAAACTGCCACTGATTGCCAGACATCTACAAAAAGTGTATTAATTCAACTGCACCTCTCAACAATGGCATATTGATGTCACTGAACTCTGATTGATTGGTTTGTGAAATAGCCAGTACAATTTATGCTGGTTTTTGAACACTTTTGAAAATTTAATTTGATTCTACTTTTATGAGGCTTTCCACACAGCAAGAGACTAGCAACAATGCAGCAACCAGAGATCATTAATGTCAGTAACATTGTGGGAAGTGGGCAGCTCCAGAGTTGAACTTTTCTCAACTTTGAGGCGAGCAATTGAAACAACTACAAATGGAAGAGAATATTACTGTTGATTGACCACCGAGAGGGTAGTAAATACACATATGGACAAAAGTACTGGGCCACATACACATGACACCTACAGGAGCTGCTCGTCCATGGAAACCACACCATGAAGCTCCCGGTGCACAGTTTTTGTTCTGATGTTAATGCCAGAGGAATTTTGGAGCTCTGCAGTTATTGAGTCAGTAGAGCGTTGGTGACTTTTAAGCACTATGCACCTCAGCACTCGGCAACCCCGCTCTGTAACTTTATTTGGTCTGACAATTTGCTGCATTTCTAATTCCACAATCAGCTGTAAGTGGTATTATTGTATTATAGCCACAATCAACCAGCCTGGTACCGGACTCGGCCAATTTCAGCCTCATGTATGTCCAATTACAAGCGAGTCCCTTATATGCATGCACTGCAGAGCAGCTATTTGTCAGCGGCACAGGCAAATAGTTATGCACACACTCACAGCCACACGCTAACGTGTTGTTGGAGGGACCACCACAAAAATGTTCGTAACAACAAACTGAATCAGACGCTTAAATCACCTCATCCAGCTGAACGTGGTCATTTTAAAGAAGCTAAAAAAGGCCGAGTGGCTAAAGCTAAAACTATCTGGACCTCAGAGCCAGCTACAAGTCAGCAGCCTCAGTATGAGCAAAGGATCAAAGCAGTTATGAGTAAAAAATGAAAAGGGTTGATATGAATTTATAAACATACTGGGAAATGATTTACATACCTGACAGTTATTTTGTTCTATAAATCTGCTGCACCTGCTTCTGTTTGGAAAGGTAAAACCTGTCAGGTCAAGGTAGGTGTACAGCAACTCATTTTCAGCTAATTATTTGTACCTCTTTCCAGTAGTGGAGCACTTTATTTTTCAGAATTGTTTAAGGGAGAAAAGATCCTGTAACTTACTGCAGTTTGGGGGAAATTGTCAAGTTTAATAATTTCTTCTATTATGACAATGCTTGAAAATGATATGAAAAAGTTTATTTTTGTGTGTATATGCTATCAGTTATAGTTTTAAGAAAATCAGAGTCAGCCAAGAAAATTGCAATCGGTGCATCTCTATGTTGGAATATCTTGGAAGGAAGAAATTTCACAAATGGTGACATCCTGTTACAGCACCACACTCGAATTCAGTGAGCTCTTTAGAACAATCCATCCTTTCACAAATGTTTGTAAAGGCAGACTGCATGGCTAGGTTCTTTATTTTATACACCTGTGGAAACGGGACTGAAAACCCCTGAATTCAAAGATTAAGAGGCGTGGACCAATACCTTTGTGCATATAGTAAATATTAAAGGGTTGCATTTGTCTCGTGACCAGTCACCACAATGCAAAGCATGATGAGCAAATTGCTTTATATGTGGGCGGGCTTTTGAATGGTCTCTTTGTTATGATACCAGATCAAAAACACCTTCATGGTTTGTGCTGTCTTAACACAAGCAGCCATACACCACAATAGTGTCACGTTTATACTACTGAAATAAGCAAATACCAGAACAAAAAGAGGACAGGACAGAGAATTCAGTGGATAACTTTGTAACAAGTTTTGATACTCAATGCTGTAGGCACACTCGGAAAGTAATTTATCCTCTTTTCCTTTACAACATGTTTTCCAAGACTTGCAAAGGCCTGAAACACACACACACTCAGGTGTACTGCAGGGGACTCTGATATCTGATCTGCCCCACCACCCCTCCTGTAGGGTGGGAAGTGAGACGCATGCATTAAGTGTTTATGGGGCCGATAACTGTGAAAAATAATCCTCTGCAGCCACTGATAAAATCCTGTTTGTTTTATATAAACCTAGCTGCTGAAAAGCAACCCCCTTATTATTTTCTAATGCTTGTGTAGCTATCCTGCTCGTTCAGTACAAATTTATGACTTCAGACATCATGCCAGGTCTTATTTGCAGCCCCTTGCAGTGACCCCGGCTCCTTTTAAGGACACGGTGTACTCTACTACAGAGGTGTGACCTCCTGACATTTTCCCCATGAGATGCAACTGAAACCCAACCGGGCCACATGTCATCAGCCTGCCAATCACAGCACACCTGACTCATCAAACCCCCACTCAGAAGTGGCATTTAGCAGTTTGAGTGTAAATATACACATACAAATAAGAGCACCTTAAACCTCATCGCCCTGCTCGGCTCCTCACCTGGCGCTTCATGTGTCTGCCTTCATAAGTTATGGGGTTGTTTTTTTTTTGTTTGTTTTTGTTCCCCCACGCATTTAGAGAACAAGCTCTCTAAAAAGGAAGCTTCATCCAAAATGTCCTGATATATGAATGAATTTAAAAAAAAAAAATCAGACATATTTGCTTTAATTCTTTTAGCACATTTACCATCTTAAAAACATGAAACAACCCTGCAATTTAGACAGACAACAGTTGAATTCTTTAGCATTTGATTGTTTGGTTTATTCACTTTGGTGTGAAAGCTGTCGCAAACCAAACAAAATGACAGATCATCTGAAAATGGATGCTGTGGTCCAGGTCCAAGCGAGTTCACTGTGTTTATGATGTATAAGCAAAGGTGAACAACATTTTCAAAGCCTCATGTTCCATCGAATGAAAATCTGTCCAAGTTTTTTTTTTTTTTAGCTTCTTTTTTTCTTTTTTTTTTTTTTTTTTCTGAATATTTTTTTTTTTTTTTTTTTTTTTTTTTTTTTAACCAGTAATGCAAATTTATTCCTCATCGATTTCACACTGTTTGAGACTATTTTTCAGCTGAGTAACTGTGGAAAAAGAAGTTTTTCTAAGCTGTAGTACAATCTAGCTTTATTAACCTAGTAATCTAAACCCAGACATTAAGGACAATTCAATGTTTTGATGCATGCTCAATAACCCAGGTAAGGAAATACCAGAAAGTTGATTCCTTTCATTTTGACGCAGGATTTTCAGTGGTAGAAAAGTTTCATCGCTCATCCAAGTGACTGCTTTAGTCTGAGCTGACTGCAGGTTTGCACAACCTTATAAACAATACAGCTGCACAGCTACAGAAATTAGCACCTTGCTTAAAAATGAGCCATGAGCTTAGCTTCATGATCGTTAGTATGTTGTCATCACCATTTGATCAATGACCATGAGTACTATTCAAAGACAGTTGGGGAATGGCTGTAATCACAGCATTGTGAGATGATGACAGATGTTCTCTTAGGCCGCCTCCTTTTTCCCTTTTCACAAAAATGTCCTCCATGACTTTCTGCTCAAACCAGCATTCCTCCTTGTCCAAGATGTCTGCATCTTCATCACTGAAAGAGTGGCCACTAACTTCCTGGTGCAAATAGACTGCAGAACAGAACAGAACAGAACAGAACACTTAACAGAATCTACCTGACGAGACAGGGGAAGCAAAACTGAATACCCCACACACGAGACAGGGGACTTATCAATATAAGACAGGAAGTAACACACACTGAGACTCACACGGGAGCTTAACAATGGGACAAGGGATAAACAGACATGGAGACACGACAGACTGGGGAGACAAAAGAATGAAACATGAGACACTGAAGACAGGACACGGAGACGAGACAGAGACAGACTGGAGATGAAGGGGAAGTAACATAAACAACCAAGAACTAAAAATAAACTCAGAGGCACTAGAATAAAACACACTCAGGAACTAGAACATAAATGATCTTATACCTTTCAAAGGAAACAACAAGTCCAGACAAACTCAAAATGCTGGGTCAAAGACCCAGGACCATGACATGATGAGGTAGCTCTTCTGTGTTGTGCCATCCACTTAGCTAGCAGCTATTTCTGTTTGTGCCAGCAACAACAGAGTATTTAAGGTGTGACTGCCATCATCTGCTGGAGCACAAATTGGATATCATCAGGACACTACAACACAGAGCAAACACCATCCCTACAGACACAGCACCGAGGGAAGTACTGTAGAATGACATCATTTCAAAGAGGCCCTGAGTAAATGTGGT
>VUQS01044651.1:27067-38145 GCA_015108495.1 Heterochromis multidens
AATGCACTCACGCTACAATCAGCTGATTTCGGCTCATGTGCAGTGAGAAGGAAAATGGTGCAGCGGTCGACTAAAACTTCAGCTCTTTGCAAGCTTCTGCACAGACAGCATGCTAACACAAAGCTAGCCAAGAACCCAGAGTGATGTTAAAGCTGAGTGAATGCAGACCTCAGCCCAGCAAACAGAGCCTGAACTTAAACAGGTAACAAAGGCAGTGATGAGCAGTCAAGCTTAAAGCCTCCGTTTCTACCTGTGAATGTTGCTACAGTAGAATTGCCGTGGCGATCGCTTTGAAGTCTCTTTCGGTGGTTTTCATTTTTGCTTTGTGTTGTAGGTTTTGTGTTCATTGGTTAAAAACTAAAAGATCGCATGTGTGTCCTCATTAGGGTTGGGATTTGTGTTGGTGTGTGGAACAGTAGCCTCAGTTTATATTGTTAACTTGTAATTATGTGACAGTGCGTTTCAGGTCATTTTACAGAGTAACGCGAAAGTAATATAACCAGTAGTGTAACGAGGTACTTTCTCAGATAAGTAATTATGTAAAATACTGAATTATTTTTAAGAAAAGTAGTAAGTAATGTGTAATACATTACTTTTTTAGAGTAAAGACCCCAACAGTGGTAAAGACAGATGTAGTTTCTGGGTTTGGAAAGTGAATTCAAAGCCTTCAACCTGCATTTTTTTTTCTAAAGGCCAGCAGAGGGCGGCAACTCTGGTTGCAAAACATACTTCAATTGTATAGAAGTCTGAGGAAAAAAGACTCTTCTCAATCATTTGTGACCTCAATAAATTGTTTCCTGGTGTGTTTATGGTGATAATCTTTAGGTGAGTCTTTTTGAAAGTAGCATGAAGTTCATTTTGTCCTGTTTAGAGTAAAATAGATGAGTTAGAACGTAGCTGCTACATGAGCATGCAGTGTCCTCAGTTTCTGTTGCTCACATCTGGTTTTAAAAAACATGGCAATGACCAAAATCCTCAAGTGAAGGATTCACAACAGGACACCACAAACCAGTGGGTGACATTACAGTGGCTGCATTTATCTTTTATAAACAGTCTATGGCAGAAACCATAAAAGATGAGTGAACACAGTTGCATAAAGAGGTATATTATATAAAATTGTAAAATTACTATGCTTCCAAGTGTGTGAAGTTTATCAGTTACAGACTGATCTGTTCTTTGTAATGAACCACAGGAAGAAGTCACTTTAAATAACAGCCATGTGACAGACAGTTACCCAGAAAGATGCAGGAAACATATACACCACATGTCAACACACATTCAACCTGCTAAGATGGAGTAACTTCAATCTTGCCTTTTGGATTTTCAGCATTTCTTGGCCTGCACACATTATTTAATTCACGTGTGCCTCTTCTGTTTTTTCTATCTGCAGCTGAAGCTGTTGAATCTGTACATCAAGCGCGCCCAGTCCGGCTCCACCGGCGGTGAGCCCCCATCCGAGGGCCTATAGGAGACAGAGTGCCATCCCACAGGGCAACTACAGAACTGCAACTATGCCCACCCAACATAAACCATCTGTTCATGAGAACACAGCAACACAGACCAAGAACAGAACACTCACATGAGCAAACTACATACAACACACACACACACACACAGCTGTTAGGTACACACAGTCAACGCCCGTGCAGAGGAGAGGAGTGTCGTAGTTTTACTCACCATTTCTTAGGATCCCTTCTGACTGAACTGAACCCTCAAACTCGGATTAAATGTAAACAGACATGCAGTCACATACTCCACAGGTTTGTCACTACTCTCTCAAGGATGAAGATATTAAATGTCCGTCCTGTCCGCTCTGCTTCATATCCACAACACAGTCCCTCTGAACAGCATCTCGATGTCAACAGGAAGTGGTGCATCTGCATGGTTCTCATTTCTCTGGGCGGTAATATTCCTCAAACGGTGCTGTCTCCTCGTTTCCTTCTCGAACACTGAGTAACTGGGGGCCAGGTAGATGGGAATGTAATTTTACATTGTGTCATAGTTTTCTTTTACACAGAGAGGTTTTACTGCAGTGGTTTTTAATACCCGGAGTTTTCTCTCACTCAGACATCAACAGGTGTTTCAAAAAGGTGCTGATGAGCCTGAACGGTACGACCGACCGACAGACCCCAGCACATGCAGCACTAACGCGAGTCACAGTGGGTCCTGCCTGCTCATAGCAAATACAGTTCATACAGATTCCAAAGTGTAGGAGGCGTTATGTGCTTGGCTATGCATGAGACTAAATTTAAAAAAATAACTTTTTATTGGGGTCTGTTGTCAGAGTGGTCTGACTGGGGTTTTAAATTAATGTGAACAGTGTCCGCCCCTTTCAGACGAATCCATTATGTCCTCCATTTCTCCCATCTCGGATCAGTTCTGGGCAACACAGGGAGGAAGATGGCTGCTTACTACATGAAGTATGACAGGACATGGCTTATTATCACATAGTGGATATGTATCTATATATGATATTAAAATGGAATCCAAATAACAGTGTCATTTAGGGGAGTTCCCCAGAGGGGGGTGCACGCGCGCACCTGTGCCCATCCTTGTTTTTATTTTTATTTTTTCCCCTCTCTTGCTCTCTCACACACACACACACACACACTTATTTTGTTTTTCTCTGCTGAGAAATTTGTAGAAATGTATTATTTACAGCTCTGAAACAAAACAAAGTCATGTCTCACTTTTCTCCTGTTCGTGTCTTTCTTTCCCTCCTCTTCTTGTAACATTCTAGTTTTCACTGTTGTTTCCTCCGTGCATTTACAAAGCTGTGCTTACATTAAAATAAAGAACTTGTACAGATCATGATAAGCCCCGCCTCTTTTAATTTCTGCAGTGTAATCGAGTCCCGCGGTAAGATGGTGGGCATAAATACAGTGCATGCCTGGGTCTGTACTTACAGCAGCACTGTTCATGCAATTCAAGAGGACACATCTGTTTAAATGCAAACTATTTGCTGTGGTGTACCTGATCCAGGATCAGTGATAAACCATCTGCAGTATCTTATCAATATTTGGTAGCGCTGTCAATGCGTTAAAGGGACAGTTCACCCCAAATTTACACTGATACCTACTGTGACTGTGCCACAACCACTCAATTTCAGCAGACATCTATCGAAGGTATCAAAAATGCAGAATTGCTTTGCAGTTAAATATTAGCTGTTATTTTATTCTAACATAAACTAAAGCAGTAAATAACACTTAAAAAAAAAAAATAGACATCCTATTTAGTCACCCCCCAAAAAAGGAGAATTTTGTTTAATATAAGGCATGAAAATGTTTGAGATGCCACAATTTGGAGATAAGGATTCGAAAGCTTACTGTTAAAGCACAAATAAATACTTGACAAAAAATTTTAAGAAGTGGATGCTGGGAAAAAAGAGCACATTTTAGAATGTAAACATTAACTGTATGTAATTGGACTTCAGATTAACCAGTTGATTAAAACCAATACAAAACAAAAACAAGTAAATATCAACACAGCCCGTCTAGTTCCATTAGATTCAAAAGAGGGGCAGACATCTTTGAGTTATATCTCCAAAACTGGGCTGCTGACACCCAAATAGATAAATGGCATTACAGGCCAGAGGTGGAAAATATGTAAATAAACTGTGGGGTGAATTGTTGCCTTAATTTAGGAGATCCACTGAAATCTAAAGCACATAATATTAGAGACGATATAGAAACAATGCTTCTTTATTGGAGTATTGATACAAAGTTTACCTGCCGTTTGGGCAGATGATCCCAATAAAATCTTCATTGGTCACCAGGTGTGTTTGGTTCTGCTTTCTCTTCATCTTGGAAAACTGGATATTTTCCCTTCTTTGGTAAATGAAATCAAACTTAGACACGCCTCTCCTAACCGCTCATAACTTTTGTCCACCATCTTACCATAGGTAAGGCTGCACAAGCTGGAAACATTTTTATTCTGAGCTGCACAGGTGATTTTTTTTTTTTCTTGCTTTGACAAACAGTACAACACCTGGAGTTTAATTTACTGTCCAATAAAGCAGTGGGTTTTTCCAGCTGTCGCTCTGCTGCAAAGAGCTGCAGCAGGTGGGAAAATGTGGACTCGTTAAGAAACATGTTAAGAAAGTGGGCTGATCCACACATGGCATTAAAAAGATAACATTTAAGTCTTATGCAACATAGCTATTTGTGAAACCGGTGCTACATTTCATGTATGCATCTGTCCTCTGGGCTGTAAATTTAGGAACAGCTAAAGAAGGGTCCCAGATACAGTCTGACCTGAAAACCCCCTGGCCTCACTGCAGACATCTCTAACCTGCCAAGTCCCTGCAGTTAATACCAAGTCTGTCCTCAAAACAATTCCCAACTTAGGAAAACATATCAGTTACACTGTTGAAGATGACTGTAGTATACTTTAGCAGTTTCACATACTTAAACTTTGCATTTATGCAATGCGGGTAACATTTATTCTGAGGACCTGTGAGACTTCCTGTGGTAGTTCTCTGGCTCGGAAATCTTTAGTTTTTGGAAGTTTTCTGCATAAATTACCCTTAATTTCTTAGAACAAGAAGACTTTGCTATAAAAAAAAAAAAAAAAAAGTTATTGATTAGGAAGAAAGGGCTTATTACTTATTTATTGGATATTTTGAGACAATAATTAAACACACAGAATGTAATCCTCCAGATGGTCAGAAGACTACATACACTCATCATGGGCATGAATGTCGTGGTCGTTTTGAACTTTTAATGATTTCATCATTGTCCTGTTGAAACACCAAACTGTGTCCAAGTTTCAACCGTCGAGCTGTTGATTTGAGGTGAAGTTGAAGAATTTGGAGGTAGTCGTCCTCCTTCCAACGTACCAGTACCACTGGCAGCAGAACAGCCCCAGAGCATGATGCTTAGGTTCGAAAGCGTCACCTTTACTCCTCCAAACATACCTCTTGTCATTGTGGCCAAACAGCTCAGTCCTTGTCTCATCTGACCATAAAATGCTCTAGACTGCCAGCTATTGCTTCTTTAATCAACGCAACAGTTTTCAGTTGTGCAGATATTTTTGGAATAGTGTTTATATAATTATTAATGATCCTTTTAACATAATAAATTGGCTTTTGGTGATACTAAAATGTTGCTGAAACTGGGCCTCTGTTGAATTAAAAAAAAAAAAATTGCTCATTAAATTATTCAAATTTACAACATCTCTGACCAATTTATTGATTTTAATAATTACTGTATTCAAGCATTTTTTAAACTAGACGGGTTTGTTGTTTTGAAAAAAGTTTGCAAGCTGTGCATTGTACATCCTTAAATTAATATGTGTTGTTTTTTATTGTTGTAAAGCAGGCATTTTAGTTCTGTTTGTGCTATGCAAATAAGGTTATTACTGGGTTTTTGTGTTTGTTTGTTTGTTTATGTTTGCATGTTTGGTTTGGACTGTTGTGTGTCCATATTCTGAATTTCCTGAGTCAGACAGGAGGACTTTAAGTCATGAGGCGGGTCTCTCTCTATCCACTCCCCCCCCCTCCTCGGGGCCAAAATAGCGTGTCCGCCCCGCTCGGGAAAACTTCGCCGTCGACAGATTTGACTGTGCGCCACGTCCAGGGTCCGAGCGGTGCGTAATTATTGACCAGAGGGTGCAACGTCTGCAGCCATCTTCTGTGGACTGGACTCCTCTTCTTGTTCGACACTGACATGAATGAAACACTGAGCCCCCGTTTGGACCTCGTCGTCGGAACCGGGCCGAGTGGTGTTTACTTGCAGGAGAAGTGAGGAGACAGCTGATGAGAGACGCGATGTTGTTCTGGCAGCCGTACACTGAAAACTTCCAAGCCCCCCTGCAGAGACAGAGCAGCAGCTATACAAGGTATCAGCTCATGTAAACCTGAAATTTAAATGTTTGGTTTATGGCCTCTCAGTGTGGGTGTTTGGAGCTCTCAAGAATACCTGTTAATAAATAACTTCCCCTTTTACCCCGGCCCACACTGAAAAGGTCAGCGCCCTGTCACTGTGTTTGCATCAGATGTCATATTTTTTAATGTGAAACACTGACTGGTGTTTGCATGCTTACAGGGTTCCTATTTGTTTACAGTAACGACTTTGTAGATGGATGTTATAGTTTCAGGGAGGCAGAGTGCAACTACAGTTGGACACAATGACGGAAGCTCGAAGGCTCCTGATTGGCTAATAATTCTGCGCTGGGCACTGAGGGCGGCCTCTGATTGGCTGGTCGCCGTCCTTGGCATCCTTCCCGAGGCTGGTGGTGGCACCCCTGCGGGCTTCAGAGACCGACAGTCTGTGTGCGGAGGGAGCCATGTTGATGCTCGGTTTTGTGTCAAACGCTTCATTTTGGATGGTTAACGGACTTCGTGTTCAAAATAAGGAGCCCCGGCGGTGATTCCAGCCCCGCGATGAGAAGAGGAGCGCGGTGTGGGATGGTAGAGGGAGCGCCAGAGGAGAGCCGCTCTTAGGTCACCGGACGTAGCTGAAAGCAAGTGAAGTTGATGCTAGTTAGCGTCATAGCTAGGTAGCAACAGCTGGTGCGGGGCGCTGCGTGGGATGCGGTGTGTGGACTAAAACGATATCTTTTCCCTGCGTCTGTCGTTTTGCTGAACAAACGTCAGCCGGACTGAAGACTCAGTACCTGAAGCAACAAAGGCGCTGCTGAATTCACGCTAGCTTGCTTAAGCTTTCCTTTTCAAAGCTAGCTGTTAGCTAACATTAGCATGCTGACAATCAGCTCGGATCTTCGGTCACGACTAACTGTTTACTCGCTGAGTGGGTTCTAGGTTACTTTCAGGCAGTCTGCCAGTCTCGGAGCACCCTTTTGTGCGAAAATAAACTCTCGAAGCTCGAGTGGAGATATGGCAGTGCATCCATTCTCTGTGCAAAGCTACCGGTTCGCCTGCCCAGCTTGCCAGGGAGCGGCTAGCGGGCTAGCAGCATAACTTTCCTCACACGGGTGTCATTCAGAAGCTGCAGAGCTCACTTCCTCTATAAGCCGACCTCTCGTACCTGAAGCAAGCTGGCGGCCATCCGAGTAGAAGCCGAGGACAAGGAGCTGGGGACGATGGCCTGGGTGCTGAAGATGGACGACGCCACCATCGAGTCGGGGCTGGTTCACGACTTCGACGCCAGCCTGTCCGGCATCGGGCAGGAGCTGGGCGCTGGAGCCTACAGCATGAGGTTAGGGAGACGGGGTCAACATGCCAGTCCCAGCTTCATAGCACACATAGCAGTGGGTCGTTGGCAAGAACAACGCACACACTCTGTTTCTGAGTGTTAACATTACAGCCCTCCTGGGTGTGTTTCTCCCTTTGTTGCTGGGTGTTATGGTTTCTCTTTGTTTTGGGATTTGGACTCGAGCAGTCACTGCAGGGTGCCACGATCAGGGACGAAGATTAATTTCTCTAAACATACACAAAAGCAGAGCAGGGACACGTTGTTATACTGCCAGGGACAGAGATGTTTTATATCGGTCTGTACTGTTTCTCAAAGCAAGCATGTGCTGCCAGGAGATGGGTGAAGTTTTTGTTACACCCAGGAAGTCAAGAAGACAGTGTTTTGGTTTTAAGAACAGGTCTGTGGCTTTGTTTCTCATGATCAGGGTTATGTGAAAACAAGCGGCTGTACATGTCAAAGCTTATGGGACTGAATTTAGTCTTTTTTTCTTTCTTTTTTTTTAAAATGGAAATGTTCTAGTTTGTTGTCTTGAAAATGTTCAAGTCTTTCCTCTCCTTTAGTTTAGGGCATACATGCACATCGATAATCTGTTTACCTGCTGCTGACCTCACTAAGCATTGATCCATGATGATATTTTTTTTTTTAGTCTGAATGTTTTAGCTCCATTTGACACTTTTGAAACTTTTATGGTTTTATGCCTTCTTCCTGAGAGAGGTTAGTAACCATTTAGTCATTGTAACCACAAGTCCTTTTCTTTATTTGTTTGTGGCAACAGTCATACTAAATTGCTTAAGTTACTGCGATTGCGTAAACATACTACGGTCTAGAAATCCCAGCATTGTTGTGATTTGCATGAGCACTGGCTAGTTGCGCACACACACACTCTTTGTCACTATGCAGACATTGCGAGAAATTCAGAAAAACCCTGGCACATGACTCCCCAACAGTATTGGGAATCTAAAATATCAAAACTCCAAGGCGCTCTCTTTTCATATAAAATTAAAATCCCTCTATTCTAATGGCATGGTTATATTTAACCTAAAACTGCCTATGCGTTTTGGCACACAGGCCTTCCATGAACACGCAATCTTTTCTAGTGATGTTCCACCAGTAGGGGCCTTGCACATATGGCGTTCCACCAGTAGCAAACTTCCACTTAGGGTGAAGTATTGGGAATCTGGTGACTCTGAGATGCTACGAGGGATATCTGAGATCCCTAGTTTGGGCCCATTTAACCTCTTAGAGGCAGATGTCTCTTCAGATCAATGCAGTGTCATCTTTTTTAGAATGACAATGCCCCACACTTAGGACAGCTTATGACAATCCTATGCTCTGACCTTTACAGTCACCTGATCTTATTCCAGTTTAAATGTTTGTGCTCTCCTCTACCAAGGGCCATCATCAACAGATCAAGTGAGGGAGTGTCTTTTGGAAGATTGGCGTTCATCCCTCCAGTAGATTTCCAGAGAGCTTGAAGATGAAAGCCCGGGTGCAGTGGAGGTTTTCTGACATCAGGTGTTGCTGGCCCAACCCCTTATTTAAACACATTGTGTTGGTTTTTGCCAAAATGTCTCGCCTGCCTGTACATGCAGAGTCTAATAAACATGTAGTCTAGTAACACATTTTATCTACATGGTGCTGGTTTTAATGTAATAACAAACCAGCTTTTCCCCAGTTTCTGGTCAGTCGGGTTATTCCAGCATTTATGCTGACAGTATGAAACACTGGCTGGGCAGCACTACTTTAGGATAATCTGTCTGCGGAGGATGCATGTGCATTTCCTGCAACTGCACTGTCAAGAGTACATCCGACAGCGGGATGAGGTCCTCTCTGGGGAAGCAGCTGAATGATGGCGTGAACTGCCACAATACCAGGGGCAGGGGGCATCTCCAGTAGCAAATAGATTTGGATAACATGGTTCTGTCATATGGATAAAATAATAAATACATTCAAAATGCTGAAAAGAGTCACCAAATATATCTTGGCAACTAAAGTCCATATGTGGGGAAACACTAAGTCGAGTAACTTTATTATAAACCACCTGTTCAATTAATAATTCTTAGTATGTGTGCACTGTTATGTAATAGGTTAATGGGAGGTCGTGATATTTGCATGATGAAGGCAAGCAGTCCGAAGACATGCATGTGTCTTATCTGCAGCCTCCTCATCTGTCTGCTTTTAGTGTGTGTTTATCTGTGTGTGACGTAGGTGTGTGCCTGTCACTTATGTGTGTAAGCAAGATTACTTGTATTCGAGGGAGGATTTGTATTGACAGTATTAGTTTCTGCTTCAGACATAGTGCTGTCTGTCTGTGGTGCAGGGGTGGGTAGTGGGTGTGTTTGGAGTCAGCAGCCGATGGGAACAGAATGTCTCGGTGTTATTCAGTGGAACGAGCTCCTCAGATTTCAGGAAGCAGATGTAGTTTTCGTGGGCAGCATGGCTCAGCAGGGCTGTGGCACCCATGTTGACACTGCCTGCGCTCGCGCGCTCTGCAGAGAAAACACACCAGAAAGTGATATGGGGCAGGATAAATCTAGCAGGCAGCTGTTTGAAAGACTTTGTTGTTTTGAGGAAGGTGCTGCAGGAATTATTTGAAATTTGGCAAGTCGTTTTTAGTTTGGCTTCAGATTAGTTTTCCAGGTAATGAGATGCCCTGATCTTCATGTCTTTGCAGAGATAGGACTTCTTTTTTTGCACATACACTGCACGCACACACACACACACTCCTGTTCTGTGCACCCGTTGACACTCCCACAGCATTTGTCAGGGTGAGTTGAGGACGGGAAGGTTGTCTGGAGTGGCTGCCAAGTGTGAGAGATAGTATATGTCAGCAGCTCAGGCTATCTCTGGGTGTTTCTGTTCATTTATCCTCCTGCGGCCTCATGCATACATAATTAGAGAGCCATTTTGATCGATGGAAAGTCTTCGTCACTTATTCTAAAAAAAGGTGATCTATTGAATAATTCCACACTGTGACAGGGAAGTATTGCCCAACTGAAAGTGACGTATCAAGAGTTTAAATGGCACAAACATTAGGGGGGGCGTCCAGTCCTGATGAATAAATACACAATTTCCTTCGCTTTTTAGGAAGGTTACAGTGATTATGTTGTCATCAGGATGAATCGCACATGGTGCTGGAGATTCGGTAAAAGCTTTAACTAACTTTGAGACGAAAGAAATTTGAAAAATATTGAGGCCAGAGGCATGGAAAATACACAAAATCAGCTCTTAATGGAAAACTTTTCTCTCACAACTGTTCTTTAATCGTTTTCTCTTTTTTTTTTTTTTTCTCACTGATTTGTTTGTCTCTCTCTGCCCCTCAGTGATGTGTTGGCTCTGCCAATCTTTAAGCAGGAGGACTCCAGCCTCCCGCCTGAACACGAGACCAAAAATCCCCCATTCCAGTATGTGCTGTGCGCCGCCACCTCGCCCGCTGTCAAGCTGCACGACGAAACGCTCACATACCTAAACCAAGGTGAGACGCACAGAACAGCGGGTGATTTGAGGGGGAAAAAAGTTTTCATTGACCCGGTTTTGCAGGACCCAGTTTGTGTTGTGGGGCTGCCCATCAACTATCCAACATCAATAAATAATTAGCGCTTTAATTTCATGCATTTCAGTGGGATTACTGTGAAACGAAACTCTTACTGACGTGAACGACAGCCTCTTCTGGCCTCTATGTCACACATTAACGTCTCCCACTGACTGAAACATGTAATGCAGATTTATTCTGTTTAACCGCACAGGTTTAACACAAATGCAGAGTTTAGCTACATCAGGTTTCTAAAGAGATGCGGTTGCTTTACTGCAGGGTGGGTGCAGCCATTCACTGAGCCCAGATGATTTAACGTTATCAATACACACAATGGGATTTTTTTTTTTTTTTTTTTTTTTTTTTTTTAAATTCTTTTTGGGGGGTTTGTG
>VUQS01044652.1:0-12920 GCA_015108495.1 Heterochromis multidens
GTATGTCAGGCGTAGTTTGTCAAAAATTGCAGTGTGTGTGTGTGTGATGAATAAGCCTACTGAATTGAGAAAAGTTTAATTCTTTTGCTTTTCAACTCATCTTTTAATTTGTAAGAGGGTTAACCACGCTTTAAGGTGACTGTTGTTGTGATTTGGGATTATATAAATAAAACTGAATTGAATTGAATTAAGGTGCTCTATGTTGTTGCAAAACTTGACAAAGTCTCATTATGCATTAACTGATGGACAACAATTAAATGCATTATTTCTCCACAGGGTGTCTACAGGTCCAATCAAATTCACTAAGGAAATACAATCAAAAGTGAAAATACACTGCATGGACAAAAGTACTGGGGCATCTACACATTACATTTAGAGGACCTGCTCGACCATGGAAACCTATGCCATGAAACTCCCAGCACACAGTTTATTTGCTGATGTTGATGCCAGAGGAGGTTTGGAGCTCTGAAGTTACTGAGTGAGCAGAGCAATGGCTCCTCTGATGCACCATCCACTTTGAAACCCTGATGTATGCTGATGACACAGTGTTATATGTACATGGCAAAGATCCTGAACAAGCTGCTGCTAAATTAAAATCTTTCTCGTTACTCCATAAAATGACCTGAATCGCATTGTCTCATAATTACCATTTAACAATATAAACCTGAAGCTACAGTCCCACACACCAACACAAATCCCTATTCTAATGAGGACACACATATGATCTTTCTTTTTACTTATGAACACAAAGCAAAGTTGAAAACCAGCCTAAAGTGATTTCAGAGTGATTGCCACAGTGATTCTACTGTAGAAACATGAACAGGTAGAAACAGAGGCTGCAGCCTGACTGATCATCACTGCCTTTGTTACCTGTTGAAGTTCAGGCTCTGGCTGCTGGGCTGGGGTCTGCACACACTCAGCTTTATCATCACTCTGGGGTCTTGGCCAGCTTTGTGTTAGCATGCTGTCTGTGCAGATGCTTGCAAAGTTAAGTGCTATTTGCAGTGTAATGCAGTTATTTCTGTCCTGGATGCAGTTTGCACTTTACCATCACACTATTGTTCTTTTGTCCAATAAAAATAAAAGTAATGTCCATATCTCTGCTCCTCAGAAGTTCTAGACCGCTCCACCATAAAAGAAATAAACTGAAAACGTAACAGTGAGCTCTTGAACAACCCAGTCTTTCACAAATGTTTGTAAAGGCAGACTGCATGGCTAGGTGTTTGATTTTATGCACATTCATATGTACTAATGCATAAAACGTTAATGTCAAAGTTTTGATAAAGGGGCTGTTTTGTGCTTAACTTTGAAGAGATTATTAAGGGTTTGTTTTGCCTTCTTTCACAAGATGGCAGCACATCTTTACTGAGAGAGTGCAGTATGATGGTTGGTGACATTTTTTAACATATAGAAGAGCAGAAGGCACTATGACACCACCCACCATGAAAACATTGTCTCTTGTATTAGCTTACAGGCTTACTAATAACCAGACTGCTCTTAAATTTGATCAGAGAACACAATGATGATCATTTTCTTGTACATAAGCTTTGGTTTGTTTCATCTTTCAGGTAAAAAAAGTATGCCGCTGCATTTATTCTTTAAAAAGTGTATTAAGAGGAACTTTGCTTGCATGCATGTGGATGTTATGGTCTCTGAAATATGGATTAGTTGTCAGAATTTGAGAGAAGTAGATGGGTTGTGTGCAACTTAAGCATCAATCCTGGTAAATTTTCTATTCTTCAGCACTTTTTTCCACAAGTACTTATTCAAGTCCATCATATATGCACAAACTGACATGTGGAAAATTTGTCACATTTCCATTTATGAGGGATCATCTTCATATCTTTTGTGTTTTTTGTTGTTTTTTCCACAGGCTCCTCTCTAAGTGCCCAAGTTTACCAGTCTCCAGCCGAGCTGTACATTTTGATGGAAACTGAAAGAGTCCAAATAAACTGTTCTCACAGTATTCAGAACTATGATCGAATCCTCTGGTATAAGCAAACAAACAACAGACATCTACAGTTCCTGGGATACATGTACGGAAGCATAGCTAATTCTGAGGATGGACTCGATGTGAAATTAAAAGGAGATAAATAAAAACCAGATTTGCACATTAACAATTGAAAAACTGGGCCCAGACAGCAGCGCAGTGTACCTTTGTGCTGTTACTCAACACAATGCTAAAAAGCACTCCGGCTCAATACAAAAACCTCACCATCTGAGTTCTCTATCTCTCCTCAGCCCACGGCCCTGCACCAGCACCTGTCTGGAGTTTTTCTTTCCCCTCCTTTAAAGGGAACTTTTAATGGGAGTGTTTTAAATGCCCTCAGATATTCAGTATGTCTGCAGTGGAAGTATCACTATGGTGATGCAGGTTTTCATTAGATTTGTACTTTCTTCACTGTGGCTACAAGGTCGTAATTAATAATTAACACTTAGAAATGTGTCAATCCTGGCAAAACGTTATATTTTCTGCTATAGTTATGGTGTGCACTGCAACAAGCAACTTTTGTTTTGTTTGGTTTTCCTTGTTTGTTTGGATTTTTTTTGGTTGAGGAATAACTGAAACTGTTTAAAATATCATCATGTAATATCTGAGATATTTGCTGCTTACATTATAAAGGATTGATCTAATAGTTCATCACTGAATATGGAAAAAGGTTTGAATTAGAAAAGAATTTGTAAATACACTTTTTGGTTTTAACTTATTGAGAAAGAAATCAAATCCTGCTTGAATGTTGTATTTTCTCTGCACAGTTCACTGCCAGGATGTAACTCAGTATCCTAAAATCAGCTGGAGTTATGCCTCCAATTCTGCAGAGATGAACTGCGGCCACAACAAAGATTTTTCCTACATCCAGATGTACTGGTTCATTTAGTGACTAGGAAAGACCATGACCTTCATTGTCTCCAAAGCTCTTGGTGGGAAGCTCAAATATGGAGATGTCCCTCAAGCTTAATATTTAGCCAGCTAAAAAAACTTTGACAGCGGGACTCTTACTGTAAAACAGTTGCAGTTTAACGACAGCAAACACAGTGATGTGAGAAGCATGAAAAGCTGAACAAAAACTGTTTACTAATCAATTAGATGAGTTTATTAGAAAACAAAAGCAAAACAAGCATTTTATATCCTGTCAGCAGGTGGCGCTAGGGCTCAAGAAATACTTCACCTTAACATGCAGCACGTGAAATATGAAGTAGGTGGTTAAGATTTAAGATTTTAGAGGGTGCTAACAAAGATTTTACAGCAAACAAAACTACTTGAAAATGTCAACAATTTTCTCATTACCTTTGCCCTGTGGTAATCACTTTTACTAATCAAGATAATTACTTCTATACTGTAGCTTCTGAGTTGATGATTTTATCTCCATCCGTCTCATCACAAAGTGTAGGCTCTGAGAAGCTACATGAATGAAATTCATTAGATATTTGCATCTCCAAATTAAGTGTAGAAAAAACATTTCACTACCAGTTATATGGGCTGGAGTTGCGACTACATGGGTTTTTTTTTTAGGATCTCTCAGTCCACATAAATTCACTTCCTCCTGGCTCCTCCCAGCCAGCTGAAGCCTTTATCTGGCTGGCAGTGATTGTGTGATCACTTTGGTTTCCTCTTGAAAAAGCCATGTCAGTGGAGCCATTGATTCAATCACCATCACTATCAGTCAAAGTCACTTTCATGTCATGCAAAATCCCATGTGTAGCTTTTTGAGCAGTTGCTTGAAATGATCGGTTTTCTCCTCTTATACCTAGCAGGTAAAAACTTGTTCAAACAGTATATGTTGTAGTTTCAATGTGCTAATATGATTTTTCCTCAGAATTGATCAGTGTAACTAATATTATTCTTATTATTTTTTTTCATGCAGGTGTTTGTCAGGGTCTCAAGGTTCATCAGACTCCCTCTGATGTTATCACACAACTTAGAGGCAAACCTGGTGACAAAATTCAGATTTTCTGCAATCATAATAAAACCGACTATTGGGTGATGCTCTGGTACCAGCAGCCACCTGGAGATATAGCTATGAAACTCATCGGGTATTTATACTCTAATGATGTCACAATGGAAGAGCCATATAAAAGTGATTTTGATATCTCTGGAGACCTGACTGGATATAAAGCAAAGGAGAGCTCTCTGGTAGTTAAACTTACAGGACAAGAGCAAAGTGCAGTTTACTACTGTGCTGCTAGAGAAGCACAATGACAAAAAGGCCCTTTGAATCTTACAAAAACTGCACAATGTGGAATCATCAGTGGTTTAAAAAAATAAAAGGAACAAACTGATCTCAGACACCTGCTTCTGTGGTTGCACTGTGGTTTAATGTAATCATGTTCTCACTGGCTAATGTGATTTTGTGACTGTTTTTGTTTTCTGTTCTTTTTTGCTTTAATAAGGGAATCTCACCAAAGCAAAACATCATTTGTTGAGAAATCTAATAAAAAGGAGCGAATATAGATAAATTATATGAGGCCACTCCTTCTCTGCCTACATCACACTGGTTCCTTCCTGTAATGACACCCAGTCCTGTGAGAAAGCATCTATAGCAGAGACCCTGTCTTACTTAAATACTACAATACATCTATGATTTTATAGTAGCTCGTGTCAGAACTCTATAGAGAATGACCAGATTTCTTTTTTGCTTTTTCTTCACAGGTAACTGCTTCACACTGAAATGAGATGTAATATCTTTACTTTCATATTTTAAATCATTAATGTGTCCGCCTCTGCATACAGCAGGTATTTCTCTTGGGGTTCAGGTCCATCAATCGCCCTCTGCTGTTATCAGAAATGCCGGCGATAATGTACAGCTAACTTGCACCTGTGGAAAAACTAACTGCAGAGTGACGCTGTGGTACCAGCAGTCACCCGGACGCACAGCTCTGAAACTCATAGGATATGTGGACTATAGCAAAACAGCCTATGAAGGAGTGTTTGAAAAGTATTACAACATGACTGGACATTTAAGTGGAAATACAGCAAAGAATGGATCTCTGTTTATAGCAGATCTAAAAGAGTCTGAGAACGGTGCGGTGTACTACTGTGCAGGATGGTATGCACACTGAGACAGATTTCCTGTTAGCTACACAAAAACTAAACGACTACGTCTTTTATCCTTTGTGGTTTTGTGTCTTAAAACAACCTTCAGCTATCCAGCTGCTCCCGGGGTCCCTTGTCATGTGATACATACATCATTTCCTCATGTCTTTTTTTCTTGTGCAGACTAGTGATAACCTTCATCAGCATCACATTTACCTTTCAGCTGCACAGGACAGAGAACTAAAATGATAATCTTTCTAATTTCATGTCATATTATAGGTAATTTCAACTTTTCTCTAGATCAACAAGTTTCTATTTTGTGTCATTGTTAAAGCAAATCTCAGTTTGTTTGTTTTTCCTGTTTTTGTAGGTTTTTCACTCGGGGTTCAGATCCATCAGTTTCCCTATTCTGTCATCAGAAAGACTGGTGCCAGTGTTCAGATTTTTTGCACACATGGAAAATCTGACTACAGAGTGATGCTTTGGTACCAGCAGTCACGTGGAGAAAAGGCTCTGAAACTTGTTGGATATGGATATTCAAAGTTCAACAATGACAGCGTGGAGGAGCCTTTTAGAAAACATTTCAGATTAGCTGGAGAGCTGGAAGGAGCAAAAAAAAATGGCTCGCTTACCATAATTGATCTAAAACCACTTGAGCACACTGCGACTTACTTCTGTGCAGCCAGGGAAGCACACTACATCAAACATCCATCTGCTCTTAACAAAAACCTCTTCCCTGCTCACCCCTGAATGTAGGTTAAAGAGTAAATTATCTGCCATACAATCTGTTGTTTTGTGGTTTCCTGATTTGCCAATTTGTCACCCCTGTTTACAGTTTGTTACTCTTCACCTTCCCTTTCACCCTCCAGACATACCAACATGCTTTTGTTATTCATACTCAACAGCCGGAATTTCAATTACCATTCAGATTGTGTGGATTAAATTATCATATTTATTCCTCACAGACAAATCCTTGAACACTCAAGCCACCAATATCAGACCACAAAGCAACTGCTAGTGAAATGTGAGGAAGCCACATATTTTACTGTACCAGCCCATAACCAGTGCAATGGTATCTTTCAGCCAGCAGATGACATTTATTGTATGTATGGCTGCTCTCTAATAGTCAACTAAGTGAGAAGAGTCTCACACAGCCCAGCTGTGATTGGTTGGTAGGAAGAAAAATAAACTTGAGCTCCAGAAAAAGTTGCAGCCAAATATGCAAAGTGTGTAATCATTCTGACAGGGTAACAGATGACCCCAAGAAGGTGGCATACAACTTCTGTACCAAACAATTGCCTGTATTTTGTCAAACAAATGTTGTCAAACATGACTTATCTTTTGAAAAGTGAAAAGACAGGGCATGAACCTTAGCCTTGAACGCTGTCATTGGCTGCTCTCAAGCCACTGACATTAGGACATAACCCATATAGCATGGCTACCAGCTCCAGCATTAATTATCCTGTCCCCTTGTTGATTGCTTCGACACATTCAGAGTCATTACTGCTTTTGCTTTCATGTTGTGATTCTTATAAACACTCATATTTAATTCATATTTTTTCTATAGGCTAAAATAAAAGCCCTTCAGATGAAAGTCTAATTCATAATCTAATTACCATATCCATATGGTGTTTTTTAATGCTAGTAGATATATGTGAAGTAAGAAATGGAGTCAACATCTTAACTGAGGATTGTAGCACTACAACTGCTTTTTTGAGGAGTTACTAAAATAAAGCACAGACCCTATAAAGTAAGATTTGTGAAGTTTCCCTGTTAGAGTTAATGAAAGAAAGTACAGTACTGTGCAAATATCTTGAGCCACCCGCTTATTTCTTTATATTTTGCTAGGAAAATTAGAAATAGGTGCAGCAATTTATTGAAACATGTGCAAACAAACATGGAAATACAACACAGAAGGGAAAAACAGAGTTTGTACAATTCTACTGAGCTTGAAAGTCAATATTTGGTCTGACCACCTTTATTTTTTAACACAGTCTGAACTCTGAGGCAGCTTTCTGTAATTTCTTTAAGTAGTCTTCAGGAATAGTTCTCCAGGGTTCTTGAAGGACATTCAAAGCTCTTCTTTGGATGTTTCTGCCTTTTGGCAAAAATACAAATTTATGCCTGTCAAACTGTGTTATCTTTTTCATAAACTCAACTAAAGAAATGGGAACAAATAATGTTTTTGCCACAAGCTGGTAGTAACAAAGTACCTAAAGATACAATTTAAAATTGGTCTTCTTTGCTAAGTTGTTTGTTACGTGGAGACACAACACTGGTTCATCACTTCATAGGTAAGTATTAAGTGGCTAAACAAACAAACAAACAAAACATTCCTCTAAAAATGGTCAGGTACAAGGACTGGAGTGAAAATGAGTGAAAAAGCAGCCAATGTCCAAAGAAAAACTTTGAAAGTCATCCAAAAATCCTGGAGAACACTACTGCTGAAGACCACTTTAAAAACATTACATGAAAACCTGGCTCCTTGGAAGCAGATATAAAACAACGAGACTTTTGCACAGTGTTGTTTGTATATGTCAGCTTATATGCTCATCTCTCTACATCACTTCCTGTCCCTCCTTCTGTTTCACAAAGCACAATAAAGACTCCATTTGGTTCTTCACATTCAACATGACACCATCTCATGTTATCATCATCATCAGCGTTCTCTGGATTAAAGGTAATTAATTAATGAAGCTTCTTCTTTAATTCATTTGTAAATGAACCCCCTTCAAACTCTTTACAGATGGAGGAACTGGAGGTGGAATATTTACATTTACTCCCACTGTTTTGCACAGTCCAAAGAAAGGTTTTATTCTCTAGTAGCAACACATTACAGCACCAGCTAACAGTGTTTCTTCATTTCTTTACAGGAGTTTACCTCAATAAAGAAAAACAAGTTTTTCAGTCTCCAACTCAACTGTTAGGACAACCGAACATTCAAATAAATCTGAATTTAACTCATATCATCCCGAGCTATGACACAATTCTGTGGTATCAGCGTCCAACAGGAGACACCTCTCTGAAACTGGTTGCCTACATCTCCTATAAAACCCCCAAAGTTGAGACACCGTTTGAAGGCCGTTTCAATGTGAGTGGAGATGGAGAGAAAACGGGTTATCTTCACATCCTGAACCCAAAACACCCTGAAGACAGTGGAGAATATTTTGGAGCAGCAAGTATGCACAGTGATTAAACATACTCATTCTCCAATACAAAAACCTCCATAATGATCCAGCAGATATCAGCACCCCAACAGGAAGCCACAGATACCATGTGACACAGTATCAGTGCTCTAAAAACAGTCTTAATTAGAGCTGGTAGTAAGCTTTACAGGTGATGATGATCACTACAATGTCACATGTTAATATTAATAAAGAGAGGTTTAAGAAAAGAAAAGGATGAAACTACTTTCAGTATGATACTATTACATGTCATAAACAAGCAAAAATGTTTTATTTAATTACTCTGATTTCCTTACTGCACAGAAAAAGTCATGAAATCTATAAATATGAGAATCTATATTAGGGTTTTGTCTTCCAACTATCTAGTCCAGCCACCATCAGTCCAACAATCAGAAATCGATGAAATACTCTTGGATATAATGCATGCTGCTTTCAGCACTTTGTACTTCACAAATAATTAATTAAAAAGTTGAATTTTCAAGAACTTGCACAAAATTAGCATAAAAGACAAAAACTGTGCAAAAATATCCTGAATTGCTCATATTTGAGTCTTTTGTGATGGCCTGTGGGAGATTTGCAACTTGCATTCAATGATTTGAATGCATGACAAATTAATAACTATTTATTTTGGATAATGTTTCTTTGTGAAGTTTTATTTATTTTTGTGCACCAAGTTGATCGGGATAATATGTATTTGCCTTCAGATCTTTTCTGCTTTATGTCATCAACTCACAATTATTTTTTCAATAAACTCTTTGGGCAAATGTGTTCAAAAAGCAGCCAAATCTGGTAAAGGAAAGCAGGAAATCCTTACCATTAAAAGGTTTGCAAATAACTGATCAATGATTAATCAGTTGACTATACAACTGAGCAACAAATTCTTTGGACTCATGGAGAAATAAAATGTCACAGCACTTACTGCATGTTATGGATTTATTAGAGAAAGAGACTGCATTTAAATCAAGTATGTCATGAACATTCACATTTGTGTTTGAAACAAACATTTATGTCATTTAGTGACATAAATAAAAACTTTCTTTGCTAAAAAGCATGTGGAAGAATTGTCATATTTTTATTTCAGAGAATAAGTGAGAAGTTTCTGGAAATAAACTGAAACTGGATTAATTATGATCAAGAATTTAAAATCCAGCACATCAGGAGCAGGGCTGAACCAATTCAACCGATAGGTGGAGGCACAGCACATAGTATGAAGCTTTTATCAAGAGGATGTGGTGATGAATTAACCCGAGACGATACCTCTTCACAGTGAGCCTTAATCTCAGGGAAATACTTTTGTCACATCAGTGCCTGATAATGTCTTCATTGTATGCCTTCGGTTCTCTCTTCATCTGCCTTTATTGTAAGATGTCAAACTTCAGGTCTATATGACAGTCTTTATTTTTAGATTATTGTATGTCTAAACAGTAACACTCAAAATATGTTTGTTTTTTTTTGTTTTGTTTTGTTTTGTTTTGTTTTTTTGTTTCTGCATGAAAAACATGTTTATTCTGCTTTCTCCACAGGTCAGGTGAGTGCTGTAACATTTCAGCAATCTCCTCCCCAGATAGTAGCAGAGGCAAGTGAAGTCCAGATCGACTGCAGTCACAATGATGCTAACCTTCCTCTAATGCTCTGGTATCAGCAAATAAAAGAGAGTCAGTCTGTGATCCTCATTGGGTATGGATATCAAAATGTCCCCCAAACGTTTGAGGGTCAGTTTGAAGAACAATTCAAGCTGACAAGAGGGAGCGCAACAGCAGGAACACTTATCATTCAGAGAGCAGAACTGTCACACTCTGCAGTTTACTTCTGCGCTGCCAGCACACAGTGATGTGGCTTAATGCCACTCCCATACTAAAAACATTTTTTCCTATAACCACAGGGATGATGTGTCTCTGTTTACAGACTTTCACTGAACAAAGCTGCGTTTATCCTACAACAGCACAAACTTGGAGGATGTCGGCTGTGATCGGGTTTCTTCTCATCTTGCTTTCAAGTAATTAATTCAATTGTTCTGGTACTTTTTTACAGCAATTATATGATTTTTAATATGACTTCTATATTAACTACTTTTAGCATCTGCCTTTTTCCTCACACAGATCAAGCCAAGAGTGTTACCTTTCAGCCATCTCATCCCAGAATAGCCAATGAAACAGCCAATGTTGAAATTACATGCAGTCATGATAATAATGACCTGTATTCAATGCTCTGGTACCAGCAAAAAGAAAGTGGTTTAATGAGCTTCATAGGATACAGCTACTTTGGCAATGTCCCTGTCAAGGAGGAGCAGTTCGACAATCGGTTTGAGATTACAAGAAAAAATATCCAGACAGGAGCTCTGATCATTCACAGTGTGATTGTATCAGACTCAGCTGTGTACTTCTGTGCTGCCAGCACACAGTGATGTGTTTTGGTGTAATGCCAATACTAAAAACTTTGTTCCTTCTGCTCCAGGCTGCTGGAATGTGCCTCAGAACAAATTATTGTTTGTTTTGAGGCAAGTTTTCACTCATTTATGTTACAATATCTCTTCTGTGGCATCAAACTCACAATGCCCTTGCTCCCCACACACACCAGTGAGTCTTGGGTGCTCATGAAGTGGTTGTCTGGTCACTGGTTGCCCTTCTTTTGATCATCTTTGGTGGGTACTAACCAGTTTAAAATAGTTTGTACCCGTGAACTGTGTACAAAGTATATGTGATCCTATAACTTCATTGTAATGTAATGTAATGTGTGGCTTTATTTTGAACATATTAAAATAATACAACAACAACAAAGAGAAAAGCACAAACAAACAAAACAAAACATAAGGAAAATAATAATCATAAAAAATAAGAGCACTGAGCGAGTGCAACTCCCCTCAAAGGACAAGGGCTACACTAAAACTTTGATGTTTTATGATGTTTTTATTACAATATGCTGACATCAGCCTGCTTTTATGGCTTTAAAGTTTGGAGATGATACAATGGAACAGTTTTAGAACTGAAGAAGCCTTTCGGATGAAAGGTGAAATGTCTTCAAACGACTTAAAGACATCCAGTTGCCTTCTTTCAAACCCTTAGACTACAATGGAAACTAAAGCTTTTTCCTAATTTGTGTGACCCTGACTGTTGACCTATGACCTTCAAGCATTACATACTAAAATGGTGTATTTTATTATCTTTACCCATAAGATGGAGCAGAATTGGCTGAAATCTTTGCCTTCTATAAGCTGTAAAAACTTGAGATTTTAAGATACATCCATGCAGTGTGTGATTTTGCGAAACTTTATGGTGTCATTGTGACGTCCTAGGGTGTCGTACTGAAAAAATAAAAAGTCTGTTGTACAGCTCTCTCCATGCTCTTTCACATGATATATTATACTCCACATGGTTTCTTGAAATTTTTTTTCAAGGTCAACTTTGACCTTGGGCCCTAACAATGAAGGTCAAGGTCAAATGCTTAGCCACCCTAGGTACTCATGTCCACCAAAGGCCTAGTATATTGCTGTGAAGTTTGAAGATGATCCATAAAAAATTGTGGCTAATGTGAAAATCTGGTCAAGGTCACACCAAATATGTAAATCAGTAAAAACTTTATATTAGCCACAATTAAATCATCTTGAGCTGTTACTGATATCTACCATCACACAAAATTTTAAAATGATAATTTGAAAACTGGATGCTAGACTGCTAACAAACAGACAGACAAACAAACAGAACCGATTACATACTCCTTCCCATTGGGGGGAGAAAAACATGTTCAAAAAGGAATAGGAAGAAGCATAAGCTTATTTAATTCCACCCTTTTCCACTGTTCAGTAACTCTGTCTTTTCAGTGATAATGTCCTGACAATCTTATACCAAAATATCATGTTGTAATGATTGGTTTTAATCAAGTAAAAATAACTTGATCAAAACCATATTACACATTTTAACCACTAATGTTGTAAGCTCATGAGGTAATAACACAACATCTTGTTATTGTGTGGGACATCATTTTACCATACAGGTATACTGTATGTCATGTAGCAGTTATTTTGAATGGAACAGATGGAATTCTGTTGACTTTTCATGTTTTTGCATTGTTATAATTCAAATATGTACACTTACTTTCACTTACTTGGAATTTTGTATGACACTGGCAACAAAAGATTTAATTAAATGTCACTGCAGCACAAAAAACCCGGGGAAAAAAATTTGTCAGTTTTCAAAGTGGTAGCCATGAAGGAGAGTCATAGATGATTATTCCCCTCAAATCATGTGATCACGTGACCTCATGTTTCTTTTGTACTGAATTCAGTGACGTTTGCATCAGCTGCATCATTCCACTGAAGACGGCTCATCGCTAACATGGTGGTGGTAGTTATTTACCTCTCATTTTTTATTCACTCTGGTGGGTGCTGTGTACTTACTCAAGCTTTATTTACTAACTAACCAATACATGAAATATTTAGATAACTTGACATTGACAAATCTGAGTAAATTCACTTTCGTCTGTGTTATCTCTCATGGCTTGTAGGTCTCACAGTGGTTGTTCTTCAGTCTGGAGATCAAATGTCTGATCCAGGGCAAACAGTGACACTGGAGTGCAAAATGGGTTCAGGGTTCAGCATGGGCAGCTACACTATGTACTGGTACAGACAGAACCACCATGGAGCTCAAATCGAGTTCCTTATAAAAGAACATGAGAAACCTGTAGGACGCTTAAAGTCATTTATT
>VUQS01044653.1:0-22979 GCA_015108495.1 Heterochromis multidens
GTGTGCAAAGCAGTGATCAAAGCAAAGGGTGGCTATTTTGAAGAATCTAAGATATAAAAGATGTTTTGGGTTATTTCACACTTTTTTGTTTACTACATAATTCCATATGTGTTCATTCATAGTTTTGAATCCTTCAGTGAGGATCTACAATGTAAATACTCATGAAAATAAAGAAAAAACATTGAATGGGAAGGTGTGTCCAAACTTTTGACTGGTAGTGTACATAAACCTGAAAAATAAAGCTAAGCTGAGGAAGTCTGTGCCATATTAATGACAGCTCTCTGCCATCCAGACAGTGAAACCAAAGACCAATAAAAGACCAGTAAAAGACTGGTTTAAGGTCTTACATGTGTTCTTTTCAGTTGTCCGTTTGCTAGCAGCCCGTTTTCCCATTAGCTCACAGGAGAGACACAAACCCAACATTTATGTTGGCCTTCATCGAGTTAACTGAAGCTAATTAGCAACAGCTAATTTGACCTGCTGTTTGTTATTTTAACCTCAAACTGTGACACTGAGCACCGACTAAAAGTGGGAATCTGCTGCCTGAATGTTTTGCGAAATGAGCGTCACTCACACTCTGCACACCTGAATAATTTCATTTGCATAGCCAAGGGAAATGCGTGCACTCTGGAGCCCTGCAGAGTTCATGTTTTTATTTTAATTTACTGTACACCAATTGAATGTCAGCTTGCATACTTCATTTTTCTCATGTATTTGCATTTATTATATTTTATGTAGCCTTATTATATTTTTTACTTATTAAATTTCAATATTATTACTTTAGTATTCATTTTTTCTTAATTTTATTTGAATTCAAATTCAAATATTTCCTTTATGTTTTGTCTGTTTATTTTAAAATTTCTTATTGTTGGATATTATTTTTGCCTTATTTGTTCTTGTTATCAGCTTGTCAGTTTCTGTGCACTGCACTAATCTGCATGAATGTTGCTATAAAATAAACTTTGATTGTGATTGCTCATTTAACAGTTTTTTACACTGGAGGGTCATGTGGACGTGCACAGTACATGCCTCACTGGATACACAGAGGGTATGCAAAATAGGCAGCAAGGCAACACATTCACATCTGTGTGTGGTGCGATTGGATAAACTGTGCAGCAGGACACAAAATGAACATCGCCCACTCTGTGTGTAACCAAGTCACACAGACAGAGAGCATCAGTGCTACCTGTCGACCCACAGACTGACAGAGTAGCATATAAAGAAGTGTTACTCTCACCTAAAAGCATCTTTCTGGTTAGTTCTGTCATGTGTTAATTGGATCACAGCACACTAATAGACTAATTAATGATGTTGTAATGATCACATCTGATTGGGTTTATGTCAGATGATGCCATAAGCCGTTTTGAGACAGATGACATATAGATATATTATCTGATGCTGTCCATGGTCCTGAAACTAAATCCTGCTTTAGTTTCAGAGCAGATGTCATATGATTTTACTTGATTTTTCTTCAATGATCCCACCTATCAATTTGACTTTTAATTTTATATTTTGTCCAAACCTGTAAATAACAGAAGTTCAGCTAGTGTGCAATCCACAGTCCTTTAACAATTATTCCACTTTAAAGGACACATCACCAGTTTACACATAATGCTGGTTAGTATGACGCTGTACTGGACGCTTTGTGACTGTTTAGAAAATATTAGAGCTATCCCCAAATATTCAACTTAAATTCTGTGATTTGAGTTTTATTTAAATCGGAAACTTTTCATTTAGTTTTAGATCTTTAACTAGAGATAGTTGGCAGTTTTGTTTCATAAAAGACTTCAAATAAGTAAAAAAAAGGTTGATTCTTCTACATCAGCTGCTTCTTCACATATCTAAAATCCAGCACTAGTGAGACCAACAATCTCTACTGGCTATGTTTCTGGAGTTCATGACCTGGCGAGGAGCACGGTGTCCTCGCATGCTTTGGCAGAAGATAGTGTTCCCAAATGCCAGAGCACGTGTTGCAGACACAATAAAAACTGAAGCTTTTTCACTTATTATGGTGAACTGCAGAACAGGGGAAGTGTGTGTCACCTTAATGTCTGCTGTGTTTTATCCTGGGGAACTTTATGAGTCAACGAAGAAAAGCGAAAGCTAAACCTCCATAAAAGAGCCGTTTGAGGTCAGAAAAGTGCTCATACCTGTCAGCTTTTCAGAGGACTGCCTGTCCTGCTGTGTGTGTGCACTTTCATGTTGTATACATGGCCGGGATGATTATGGTTGCATTATTAGATTATGGAGCAGCTCTTAAATTAAGTCGCTGTTTCAGGTTTGGGGTCCTGGGACGCAGCAGTGAGAAGTCATCCTCCAATCCAAAAAGCTGAGTAAAGCCATCATCAACAATGGTCTCCACATAATTAACCACAGTAGTCTGACTGTGACCCAGAACTTTGACCTCAAGACCTTTGACCTTCCCCATGAGGATGACATTCCTCCATGCAGTGAATCAGTCAGTCATGCATCTCATATCTCAAAGCATTCTTGGCATTCGTCCTGACAGTGTTGGTTTATTCCAACAGCGACAGGCCTCCTCTGTGCACTCAGCACATTTCAGAGGCTCATCAGAGGAGGAGGAGGAGGAAAATGTTATCACTTGTTCGGAGATGACCCTTTATACTTTTTCTTATTTTCTGTCACATACTGTCAACCAGATCAGTGAGTACTTAACATACTACCATGTATAAATACCGTTACCACCATATATAAATTTGTGTCTTTCAGAGGGTTTGCATCTGATTTTAATCAGTTGTTCTGCATGCCCACTCGCTTTTTAAGGACTGATTATACTGCAAACACCAACTTCTTCCAGATCCAGAAGCAATTTGGTGACAATCTGTGCATTTGCTAGCATGATGGAGCACCATGTCACAAAGCAAAAGTGATAACTAAGTGGCTCAGAGAGCATCAAATGAACATTTCGGATCCACAGCCAGGAAACTCCTCAGCTCCTAATCTGATTGAGAATTTATGGTCAGTCCTTAAAGCAGAGGCCAATAAGCTGTGATCATCCTGGAGCTCTGATAAAGCAGCAATGGATCGCCATCAATCAGGATTTGGCCAGAAGCTGACATCCAGCATGCCACAGAGAAATGAAGAAGAAGGGTCAACACAGTCGCACAAAGTCTTTGAAACTTATGAAATGCCTATGATTATTGTTCACTATACCGTAGAAATATTTAAACAATAATCTAAATAAAAACTGAATTACCAAAGTTTATGAAATATAAAATTTGCAAGGCAGCCTCAGCAAAATCTTTCTGGTTTCCCTACAAAAACTGAATTATTACCACTTAGTTTCACTTCATTTGTCCACATCCCACCGGCTGTGGCTCAATGCCCCACTGATTGAGAACCACTGCCTTAAAAGAGAGGAGGAGGAGAGCTAAAAAGGCTTGTTTCATTACACCAGTCATGCAAAACTGCTCTAAGTAAGACCAATAACAAAACCATGGAGCTGAAAGTAAGCATAACAAGTCCCCTTTAAATATTCCAGTGAGACTCCGCAACTCTACACTCTTCTTGCTCATTCACACATGCATGTAGAATATCTGAAGGGCTGCACGTATGCACACATGTTCTTTACAAGCTATAAGCTGCTACGTGTTAAAAGCCACAGTGCTGACAGTGAGCTGCAGACATTAGTGTGACTGTGAAACTCAGAAGACGACAGAACACATTTCCATAATTCACCTGGGCTCTTTAAAAGCCTGAGCCAGAGATGCTCTCTGTATTTTGTCAAGCAGTAGCAAAGAGGGGTGGGGAGTGTCTCTCATTCCCTATAATGCTGATGTTACGCATATCAGGCTGCAAGAAGCACTGAGTTGGAGCAGAATGAGCTGAATGTGTTCGGGAGATTAGATGAGTGCAAATGAACTTGCAAAATCGGCTGAATGAGGAAGCGAGAGTGAGGATTTTCGTGACGTCTGACTATTGATACAGTGAGGCGTTTGGGAGGAGCCCTGTGACTTCATTTGTTGTTGTGTGGGGGCTGTTTGCTGCGAGCAGTCTTTAGAAAACCGATAACGCACACAACACACGGCGCTGAAGACGATGCATGGAGATCAAATAACAGCAACTACAGCACAGGGATTTTCAAACTGTGGTGGCCACATTAAGAATAACAAACTGCAGCTATAATGTTTCATATTTTCAGTGACGTCCTGCATTGCGGTGGGGGCATCTGTGCTGTTTATGTTTGAGTTAAGGAGAGGAAGTTCTATCCACCACAATGACAAGCTTCAGAGTCAACAGACGGCGGGCATGTTGCTTTTTGGCAAAACTTTTAGTTTACAATATTTCTGTAGCCAGAGAACTTCCTTTTTACGTCATTTCATTTAAGTCTGGATTTTGCGTCTACACACAGGCTGAACCAATGAACCTCTGCAGAGTCATTAGGCACACAAAGATTATTTCCATTACATCCTTGAGATTCATTCAGCCAAGATTACCCCCACTGATGTGCTCCGTCGTCATGTAGCTGCAGGTAGCGTTTGGCTGTGACTGCTTTAATTTGCTCCTCTCCAGGGGCGTCTCCTGCTTTATGTGTTTGAGAGGTAAGGACTACACAAACAGTTTATACATTACTTCACAATGAGGTTTCCAGCAGCCACCAGCACTGACTGCTGGAGTGAGAGTCAGCTCGTAGGATTACTTTTATTGTGTCAAAGATTATCTCCAGAAAACACGTTTAATAACTATTCTGATTATAAAACTAAAATGGAAAAAGCTGGTTCAAGCCCCAAGTTTGAATGTGTAGGCAAAGTGAGACAGGACTTCTCTGAAGGCTGAGAGAGTATGTGAAGTCATCCCAAACATTTGGTCTTTTCTGTTCATGTACTCACAGATTGGTCTGTAGTGATGTGTACAGTGTGTGTGTGCTTCAGTGTGTGTGCTTGTGCACTCCCTGCTGCAGCCTCACCACCAGCTAGCAGCATTTACTGTGAACTGGAAGCCGAGCACTCAAGCCTTCCATGCCAGTTATAGCCTCTCATGCAGTCAGACCCAGGTGGCCTAGATATGGGATCCTCTACAAGGTGGGTACACTGGGTACTTTGCATCCCCAAGAAGAACCTCAGGGTCTCAGAGGGGACTAAGGCCCCAGATGCATGGCACATAAGGCCCACCAGTGAGTGGACATGGCCTGATGCCACTGCTTTGTGAACAACTCGGGAGAGCCAAAGGCTATGGGAGAACACCCAGGCAGATAAAATTCATGAAAAGGGTGATTACAGTCATCTATGAGAAGGACAATCTGGACAGAAACCACAGCTCAGCAGAGTGGAGGTTTGGCATGGGGTTGACTACCTCATCCTAGAAAAAAGAAACAGTTACAGAAACTCCCACAAGTAATTTGAGACCTAATGCTGTTTATGATCTATTGGCTGGCTCAAGCCAGGAATACAACCAACAGGGCAGTGTGACATCTAGAAGACTAGAAGGCTGAATGTGAGCCACTTTAGGGCAAAAGTAAGATCAAAAACTCACAGATTAAAGATCCTGAAAGTTCCAAACACCCTTCAGAAGGCAAAGCTTTCGATTTGTCCGTCACTCTACGTTCCAAACATCACACGTGGCCATAAGCCGTGGGTGAGGGTGGCCATGAGACAGTCTGGGTCAATCACAAGTCTTTAGCACCCCCTGTCTGAAGATGTATCTAACCACTCTGTCTCTTCTGGTAAGACAGCGAAAAAACAGACCCCCAAATTAACAACTACAGTTATACAATCTTATGATAATAAACAGTAATAGGACTAATAGTTTTTATTGGATTGATAAAACAGTCATAAATGAAGGTGCACTGTATTTGACCCACAGCCAGAATTTTATCATTTGTGGGACTTTAATCTGAGCTGGAGCCACACAGAAACATTTAAGCTCTACTATTACCGGTGATCATGGTTTAAAGGTTTAATGACTGGGCACTTATGCAGTGCTGTGTAATGTCATGCTTTTATGTTTAACACAGACAGTATTTTTGAGCCTCAGACTCCTGGTACCTATCTGCATCTTTTTATGCTCATACTTCCGCCCCAATTAAAAAACAAACCTTTAGTGAAAACCTTTAGTGCTTGGTTTGAATGCTGGACTCATTTATCTCCAGTACTTTTATTTTTTATTTATTTAATCTTTTTTTAACAAAGAAGTCCCTTGAGATTAACATCTCTTTTTCAAGGGAGACCTGGCCAAGAAGGCACACCATTACCCATTACCTTCTAGACATTCTGTCAAGCTCAACCGGTCATTACTCAAATCATATTTAGAAGCATCCTAAGTCTGTGTTGGGAGGAGTTGAAGGAGAGAAATTAACTTCTTATTGCAGCTGAATAAACAACAGACTCACCAACACAAAGAGGATTTGACAAAGATGACAGAAAGTACAGTATATCTATCTACATATGTCTATTCTCCACTCTAACCTCATAAATACAATTACTAATGTTACTGAGTATCAAAATAACATATCACAACACCTCATGAGGCCATTTATCTTCATCATCACGTGATAAGACAGTGATCTTAACTCAAAAGATTAAGAGAAGTTCAAGAATTGCAGAGAAATGTTTCCGATCAATATATTTTTAGGCTTAAACCCACTGGCTCCACATGCTAGTATTATAGAAACACACTAAATTTATTAAACTATTACAGTCTCTGCATTTTTGTTCATTTCACAGAAATAAAAAAAAAAAATCATGATTTGAGTGAACCTTTGAAGGGAACATGAATAAATCATCTAAAAGTCAAACACCGAGTCCAAACTGTACAGATGATTTTTTTTAAGCATTAAACTGCACCATCTGTTTTTCATTTTGGCAAAGTGGATAATCACGTGAAAATGACTCAATTTACAGTCAGGTCGTGTTGACATACATTAATCTTGACTCTTTTTTTCACACAGAGTGCCAATCCATGGAGTACTGTGTGCTGCAGACCTGCAGCACTAGCACGTACACCGCTATATACATGTGTGATGAGGCACCACTGATGTCACCGGCTGGATTCTGGACTATAAAAATTTTCTGGCCTCTAGCGATAGTTTGCCTCATCATCAAACCTTTGAGTGGGGTTGTTTGTTTATATTTCATCCATTGGATGGGGATAAAAGGTGTTCCGACACAGGCGGCTGGAGCCTATCGGCCTCTGCCAGGCCTCACGCTGATGGCCACTTTGTGTTGTTGGTGCCTTTTGGAGTATTTTAAAGGAAATATCTGACAAATATTATGTCTTACTGCAAGTTACAGATCCTGCAAGAAGTTTGTGCTTGAGTTTTCACGAGTGAAATTCTAGTATTCATGTTAGTCTGTTACTTAGGACTCATTGGCCGATATTTGTGTCTGTGCATCTGTGCAGCTGGCATTAGCTGATACCTTAGTACTCCACCCTTTCATCCATATATGTTAACTTGTGGCTCCAAAAAGCCGACATCGCAATGGTCAAGAATGCTAATGAAGCTTCAAAATGTTGAGTCCAAAACCAATGAGTCATGTCACGGTGGCTTCATCCATCTTTTATATTGTCTACGATCGAGTAGTCATTAGAGGAACTGCAGTTTGGGGCATTTAGGAATGGCTTTGTTTATCAGCCCTGGAAGTTGCATCTTGGTCACAGTGTGACACTGTGTATTACAAATAAGTCTATGTTTCCCTTCTTTTTTATCAACCATTTACTAATCCACTGCACAAATACAAGAACTTTTTAAAACTAAAACCTGAGATTTTAGTGGGCCACAGTGGATCAGTAGCGGGGCATGTACCCCATTAAAACAGGTCTAGCGAGTGCATCTGGACTACAAACACTATTGTTACTATTTTTTCTTCTTATATGGTTCAGTTTGTAGTATAATTAAAGTCTGTGAACCAAGACCTTTAACATTTTAACTTTGCTCTCTCTGACAAGATAACCATCTTGTAGGTCTCACAGCAAAGCTTGGATATATAAACTATTCTATAAACACTATATTAAAAAAAAAAATATATATATATATATATATATATATATAGTTTCACGTACTGATAAATGGAAAACATACAAAGAACTCTACACATGGCACGCTGTGCTCCTATAAACTTTATCTTTCAGCTTAGTGGTTTCATCCAATTTGGCTGCAGTTTATTTAGCCATTTTTGCAGCCCTCATTAAAATCCTGACTCTTTCCATCCTTAGTTGGTGTTACATATCATTTCTTACTCTGCCCCAAAAAGGTAATTAGTGTAAAAAGCAGATGGACAGTATGCATCACCCTTTAATGCTTCCCCTTATACAGTAGCTATCACAGCTCAAGGCCAAAAAAAGAAACACAAGAGGAAAACATGAAGAGCCTGAGTAAGGGCACGCATATAATCCTGTGAGCTGTGAAACGATGCTCTATTACAAAAGCAAAATGCGAAGGCGCTGTGAGGAGATAAACCCTGTGAGACCACCCACAGAGTGCAGCTATTTCACAGTCGTCCTTTATTTGTGCACATCCAAGAGACCACAACAAAATTTCAGCAGAAAACTGAAATGTTAAGTGCCTTTAAAATGTTTGAAGAGAAAGAGAAACACAACTGCATAAAACCACAAGTGTGCAAAGTCGTAAAGCAGCCTGACTGTTGTTTATTGTGTCTGTTCTCTCGTGTTGAGGCACGTAAAGAGCCTCCGCAAATTAAAAGTCCATCAGCGGAGCTGCAGGAGGACTTGTAATGGAAAGCAAAGGGGAGGAACTGAACAATTCAGACTTCATAAATGAGCCAGACCCTGATTGTGAAGCTTCCCACTGTTTATGAAGCTCTGCTGTGTTGTGAAGTGTTCGTCTCACATTTACCGTAATTACCGTATGTTGGTAAGAGTGCACCTGGGGCTGAAAGACTTAATTTTACATCAAAGCACCAATTGTGTGGTTTTAAAAAATGACAATAGCTGCTGTTGTGATTACAAATTATAAATCTATACAACAGTGCTTTAAAAAGGGAATGAAAAAACTTTGTTAGAAAGCTTTGGTTCTACCTTTTCTCTGTAAATATCTGTAGACACAGGACAAGACTTTTGGCGCCAGAAGCTTTCTGGTTTCCATTTTTGTAGCCCGAGTCCTACTGACTAATGACAATGGAGCAGGCTGTTGGTTAGGGATTGCGTTTGAAGAAATGCAGGCTTTAAACCATCACATTTTGCATGTTATTAACTGCATTTGCATCCATGCAGAATGAGACAGCAGCAATGCTGCAACCAAAGACCATCAAATGTCAATGAAATTCAGAGACAAATGAAATAACCACTAGCAAGGTGATGTGGGTGCATCCTGAGTCAAACTTATCTCAGCACTAAGGTGAGCGACTGAAATGACTACCAATGAGAGCAAAGGATGCTGTTAACTGACATATGTCAACAGTCCTCAGCCCAAGGGCATCATCTTTCAGAAGATGTTGGCCAACACCAACATTATGCCAAGCAAGCTAAAGAGGCACTCAGAAACTAAACTTGCCCTTCAGAAGCAGCAAGATCATTTGTTGGATGTCCAACAATTCAATTCAATTCAATTTTATATTATATAGCACCAAATCACAACAGCAGTCGGTTCGAGGGGCTTTATATTGAACGCTAAAGACCCTATAATAATATGAGAAAAAAGCAACAATCAGACAACCCCCTATGAGCAAGCACTTGGCGACAGTGGGAAGGAAAAACTCCCTTTTAACAGCAAAAAACCTCCGGAAGAACCAGGCTCAGGGGGGCAGTCATCTGCCACGACCGGTTGGGAGTGAGGGAGACAGGACAAAAGACAGAGAGCAAGAGATTAATATTAAATACAAAGTGGTGTATAAATACAAGGTGATAGAGGTGAGGTGTAAGCCAGTGTAGTGACAAGACCATTGCATAAAAAAGTTGCAGGTGTCTAGCCAACAAAAGGGCTGTTTAAAGTGCCTTCATCTGATAATCCAGACAAAGAAGGAACTGATGACATGTCAGATAAGACATGAATATAGGTGTGCCTTGAAATTTTGGCTTACCCTTTAGTGTGCTTTGAACACAAATCCTACACAACCAAAGCCTAAAATGTCAACTGGCAACCAATATCAGCTAAAAAAAAAACAAAAAAACAAAACAAAAAAAAAGCTGTCCTCTATCTTCTATATCAGGGGTCTCAAACCTGCGGCTGCAGAGTCTCCCTGACAGAAAACTAGAAGATTATGAACATGGAAATGAAGAATAGTTTTTTTAGATTTTAATTTTTATTTATAATTGTTGCTCGAGATTCTTCACAATCTTTTCAAATTTGTTTTGCGGCTCCATAAAAGATTTTTTTGGTCAACAATTGCCGTTTGATTGTAAAGGCTGCTCTAGACTGATGTGTTTTAGTCATTTTGGGTGGCACTGCACTAAACAGCTTTTAGAGAAGAGAAAAAGTGCTCCGCTGTAAAGGAATGGGACATACTTGATTTATAACATTAAAAAAAAACAAGATCTTTGTATTAAAAATAAATCCAAAAGAGTAATCATCTCACCCTGATTATTTTAGTTTCATAACCAAAAGATGCCAAAACTGCAAGTAAACTTTGTTTAATCACCCTGCTGTAGTTTGATGTTGGTAATTTTTTAATGCTAACTAACTGTTCAGTAGTTACACAGGTTCTGGCAGCTTTTAAACATCCATTCAATTCAATTCAATTCGGCCAAATCACAACAACAGTCGCCTCAAGGAGCTTGCATTTTCTTACGCTTATCCAATTCAGGGTCACAAGAGGACTGGAGCCTATCCTAGATGTCATAGGGTGAGAGGCAGGATACACTTTGGCCAGGCTGCATTTAAACATCTTTTAGAAAAAACTAAACGAGTGACGTTGCTCAGGTGTGGCTGTTTGTAAAAAAGAACCACTGTTTTTTGCACAGACGCACATTAATCACAGGGGTCTAAATGGAGTACATTTCTTGATCCCATTTGACTTTGCCTCTCCAAATCACAGAGAATATCGGCTGATGGACTCAAAAAGATGTATTGAAAGGCAGCATTTTGGAACAGAAACATTCCTGCAAATAATCTGAGTATCTTAAAATGCTTCTGCAGAGAGCGAGTGGGGTATCAGTGGTCATGTGACCGTGTATCAGTCTGTTCTCATAACTGAAAAGTAACTTTCTTTCATCGCCCAGCTTCAGATGAATAACAAAGAGAGGCTCTGCTGCCAATCCAGACTAATGTGACAAGTGAAAGAGAGTCCTTTAAGACAAGGCTGAGACAACAATTCATCCTCACGACTTTTTCCTCACACGCACTTCCCATTATCCCCGTTATAGGAGAGGATATTATCTAAAGCAATCATTGTTGGGGACTGATCAGTGTCATTTGCAAACCTATTGATCGTATTCCACAGCTGAAAATATCTCGGTCCACTTTTCAGCTTCTCTCCATCGATCAACAGTATTTGTCTAATTTCTCCATCCAGTGACCGTCAATACTTGAACCGTAGGGCTCTGACCCACTTCTATCTCCCATCTCCTTCCAGGCAAACAAGTATTAATGATGCCAGGTGAGAGGATAATGAGACACCCAGACGTAGACTCCCCGAGGTCAGCGAGTGGCACGGACACACAGAACTCTCATTGTCACGCCGTAATGAGAGACAGACATGGCGTCCTGGACTAACCCCACTGACTCTGGGACAACTAATACCTCTCTGTCTTGAATAAATGTATCACCTGTCCAGATGGTGTTCTGGACAACCACTGGAACGCCCTGTAGCGTGCACAGCCACATGCCCAAAAGGTCAAACTCACAGATAAACAGACCGACTGTATGTTTGGAGGATAAATCAGCAGAGTGATAAAAAACAAAGTTGGTGGCTTTAATTCAGCAGCAGCAGAAAACAACAATCTCAGGGGTCAGCAGAGTTTAGATTAAACCCAGGAGGTGTACAGTCATTTTAGAGCCATTTTAGAATTATTTAAGGTGTTGTTAGGCACATCTTAAAGCTTCAACAGATCAGGCCACGTTAGCTCCTAAAATGAAGGCTCGCTTTTCTTTGTCTTAAACTTTAGAGCTTTAAATCGAAAACCACTCTCCCTGAAAAATTGGCCAGCTCAGGGGGCTACACATTCATCTGAGAGTAGAAGACACCAGCAAACTCATTCACTGCGATATCTGCTCAGGCAAACCCCTGTGACCTCAAAATAGCAAGGAACCCATAAATCAACAGTGCTAGAGTGGGCAGGTCGATGGGCTGACGCCCAGCATCCATCTCCATGCAGTCTAAATTTGGGTGATAACGAAGGGTGAGGCTGATGGCTGAGAACATTAAAATGGGCTGTGCTGCTGTGCCAGAGCTGAATTATTAATCAAACACAGATATACATGGCAACGACAGCTTTCTGATCAGCAGGGAATCTTCATTTTTAATCTTCAGCTCCTCTGATTTGTTTATTGTCTTCAGCACATTCAGATGTCATTAATTTTGTCTCTTTCTAAAGAAAATGCCACAAATGTAATGTATGCACCAAGCAGCACAGTGACAAAAATAACCACAAGTCAATGAACACAGTGGAGCATTTAGCATTTAAAAACCAAGTGGCAACCTCCTGGGTTGAAAAAAAAAGTGCCAGCAGCTGCAGTTCCTCTAATTTCCACTTGAGGCTGCCACCAAAAGCCCCCATAGACTCCCATGTCAAGAAACAAACATTTAAAACCTGCTACAAAAAACAGTTTTGGTCCCTGTAGTTAATTCTCTCGTTCACGACACTGTACATAGTGATAAATTATATTAAGGCTTGAAATTACGCATTATTGGTGGAGTAGCTACTTTGAGTGACCGGTGGGTGCCAGCACAGACTGCTCAGCTAATCTGAGTCCCTTAACTTGTTGCAGTGAGTGAAATTCTTATTTTTATTTTGTGGAAAGACCGTTTAGGTGTCTAATGTTAGCTGATAACTTATTGTATCGTCCAAATATGATCACTTCTCACCCCGAAAATAACAAACATGGTTTGAGACAATTGTCCACAAACCAATGGGTAACATCACAGAGGGTGGATCCGTTTAAAGACTGAAACAGAGGCAGTAGGGGACTTGCATTGTTGCTACTTGCTGCTCCCTTATTCACGAGGGGTGGCCACAGCAGGTAGTTCTGCATGTTTGATTTGGCAGATTTTTTATGACAGACGCCCTTCCTGACACAACCCCCAAAGGATTTGTGTCTCCTCCCAACATTGAACCAAGGAGTTTTAGTGTAAACCACTACACACTGTGGGCAAAACAGACAACTCTGCAAACACCTTCACTGTGCTGACTTTAGTCAGTGTTGGTTTTAGAGGTCATCTAATCTTTCAGGTTTTATAATCCTTCAGATTTTTTTCCCCTTTTCTCTTCAGGATGAATAGTTTCAAACCTTAAAATGACCCCTGACCTTCCATCCATTAGAATGTCCTTCAACAAGAGTCTGAATCGTGGGTTGTTGGACAGCGGTGCGAGTTATTTAGTGCTTTGGATAAAAGGACTGTATGAATGCAATCCACCAATGGAAGTGCTCTGTGCTCTTCATTGGAATAAAAAAAAAAAGAAAAACTGAAACCATGATTTTTCTCTAACCTTAACCTTACTAAAATAAAGTGCAGTTGCTGGGCACAAACCTACTGAGTTAATTCTAAGAAAAAAATGCTGTCCTTGAACATAGAGGGGAAAAAAAACATCATTCAGCGAGATGTAAGAAAAGGTTTTTCATTTGTTTGGGGATTTTATATTTTATTTCAGGAGACTTTCTGTGAGATGAACTTTTTGGAGTTCACTGGTCTGCAGCCAAAATGCTTCCAAAACAAATGTTAACTTTACTAATTTGGGGTCATGGAAACTGAAAATTTATTAATTGTCTCTACCTTTCATGATATGTTGTGAAGTCAGTTCTAAGACCAAAAGTTTTGAACTGAAGCCAGAAATAAAGACTTTTTGACCCCTGACCTCTAGCAACAATGACCCAAATGTGGGGAAAGTGCTAATTTTCAGAAGGCCACTCTTCCAAAGATATTCATCCAGTTTTGATGAATTTGGACTCCTTTGATCTTGAACTGTGTCAAATATGAAATTAAACTGTTAAATCGTCTGATATCATCTCCATCTGACCTTTTAACCTCTACTCTGACCTTAGATTTGACCTTCCTAGTAGCAGCAAATCTGTAATTCTGTAAAGGAAAGTTACATGTTTTTGAAGCATGTTAAAATATCCTTCAAGAACTATTTTTAATTTCTTTCCAGTGTGCTACTGAAAAGACTGTGACTCTAAATAATAATTTTTATCATATGAAGCAACCATAAACAGATGAGAAGATATAAGCTTAAAATTTATGGTTAAAGCTAAAACAGTAAAAATGAAATATTTTGGAAATAGTAGACAACCAGCTATTTAAGTCATCGTATTTGGATTCAGCACATCAAAATCCATATGAAACAGAAATAGCACATTTTGTCTCTCTGGTTTCTCTGTGTAGTCATAGTGTTTTCCACAGCTACAGCAAAACACATATTCTTTGAAAGATGAAGGATTCAGAGACACCTGATTTCAAATTTACAAGTCAGAGCATAAAAATACATCCATGTACTATATGCATATAACCTTGCTGCAATATTCACAACACACAACCAAATCATATCAGTAATGAAAGAAAGGCCCTGAGCCTTTCTTTCATTACTGAGCCTACCATACTGTGAATATGGTATGTGTGACGGTTCACAAGGATAAACACACCAGTGTTTCCCAGAGGAGCAGGAAGCCTACAGAGAGGCCACAAATGTGCAGAAAGCTCCAGAGGGACAAAAAAGGGGGGGAGCAGAGGGGCAGCGAGGGTGGCAGAGAGATGGTTATCAGAGAGGCTAAAGTGGGATCTCTGTAGCCGAGCCGATTAACAAGCATGGCAGAGAGACAAAGAACAGAGGCATGCATCCATCACTTTTAATGCTTAAAACCTACCTCTGATATTAGGGCGATACATTAAAATGTTCCACTCCTGTAAAAATCATTTCTGTCAAGAGACAAATCTGTCCTTCATGCATTTCATGATAAAAAGTCTCATAACCTCGTCATGAATGCACCATTTTTCAGCTGCTAAACCCACAGTGAAAGAATGCTAAAGTCCTATCAGTCACTGTGTCTGCCTTTCAGCTCTTTACTGGTACACTGGGAGTGCTGTCATTGAAAATGTGATAATGCTGTGATGAATGACTTCTGGATGACGTGAAAAATGATCTACAGGGGAACACTAAAGCTTTCTCCGGCAATGACATGATAAAGATCATAAAAATATACAGGAGGACTATGCGATGAGGCCTTAATGACTCTCAGCAGATATCTGATGGTAACAGGGAAAAGTGACTGTCGGCATCTCTTTACAGCAGCTCAGATTACTTTAACATGAGAGATCATCAAATCAACATGAGAGATCATCAATCAACTCGTATAGTGCAGTACTGCAGTACCCTTTTTATTAATACTGCTTTAAGACTGCATCATGCAGTCTTAAAGGAAAGACTTGTCAGTGCAAGGTTGTCAGAAAAATGACCAGGGAGATCTCAGGATGTGCAGGTTGAACGAATTGCTTTCAGCTGTGCCGCAGGGTTCAGTTCTTGGACTGCTGTTATTTATTTTATATATAAACAATCTTGGTCATAATATCACTGGAGCAAACTTTCATTTTCATGTTGATGATGTACTGCTCTGCACCTGCTCCTAATCATACTCTCTGTCAGATACAGTCAGTGCTAAAAAACTGAACTGTTGATGAACCTTTCACATATCACTACAGTCCAAGTCACTGACACATAGAGCCCTGGAAACATTAGAAGTGTTTAAGATTCATAACTGATGACTGTGTCTTACGCCTCACATTCAGCAACTGGTGAAAAAATATAACTTTAAACTGTGTTTTTACTTTAGAATCGACTTACATTGTATACTTATTTTGTGTATTTTTGCTGTGTGTATTCATGTGTGTGTTACTAGTCTGTGCAACTATTGCTGATTGTACTGCTTTCTGTCTCAGCCAGGATACTCTTGCAAAAGAGGTATCTTGAGAGTCGTGTTATCCTGGTTAAATAAAGTGATGTTTGACGTCTTCCTACTTTTTTTCAGCAACATGTTAATTTTTTTGCCTCCTGTCGTCACTTCACCTCTCCTGAACCTGTCAGAGATGGCAGTAACAGCATCACTTCACATTTTCTAAACCAGCAAGTGCAGTCTCACAGCAGTTCATGAAACTCTAATCTATTAATTTGTGGTTCTAGAGACAAAAGTTACTTTTCTTGGAGTTAGGCATTAAAAATGACTTGTTTGGAGTTATGATACAAAAAACTATTTGGTTAGGTTTACTCATTACTCAAGTTTACTCAAGTACTCGGGTTTACAACAGGATCACAGTTTGGGCTAAAATACAACTGCTGCCACTTCTGTTACAGCTTTTATAGCTATCATGACACATCTAAGTACAGAAACTATAAATTTTATATTAAAAATGACTTGGTTGGGTTTAGAAGGCCCACTCACCTACAACACCTACTACCTACAAACCTTGTGTTTGCGAGGGGCAGCTAATCAGAAGAAAGTTGGCTTAAAGTGGGAAGAGCTAAAGCGGCTTTGGGCTTTTTTTTTGTTTAGTTGTTTTTGCTTTTATTGAGATAGGACATTGGACAGAAAACAGGAAAGTTGAGTCCAAGAACAGAAATATGGAGCTGGAAATGAGCAGAATAGCTGCTTTTTAAGGTTGATTTTACAAAAGCATTAAACACACAAATCTTAAATAGGATCATAAATAACTGCTCATATCGCAAGCCCGGCTTTAAAAAAGGAAGAGGCTTTAATAGCTCCCTTGAGGATTTTGGATCAGAACAGCAGCAAATGGCCGGAAATACAGTAAAGATGATAAGAAATAAATCAAACACATCATGGTGGAGATAACAAGCAGCCTGTTGAAGAAGTGCCTTAGTGCTACAGTGGCTTCAATAAAAAAAAAAAAATGAGGCTGTGCTGACAGGTTGATGTACTTCTTATAAACTTGCAGGCTGTGCAAACGAGAGAAATGAGATGAAAGATTCAGATGAGCTGAAGGTGTCAGTTCACAAGACACAAACAGCAGCTGGCAGTAGATAAAATGACAGAGCTTCAGCTTTCTCCACACATCCATCTTCTCAAATCATCAGCTACCTTTTTCTCCTTCTGCCAATATATAGTACAAAAACACACCGAATCATCCACACCAGCATGCACTGTTCATTAAATGGGTGGTTGGAAAATACAAATCAGCACAGTGAGCCCAATGTCACCACAAATATTTATTTCTCTCTGCGTGCAGAGATAATAAAACACAATTACTGCACGAACCTCACAATGAGGGAGAGTTTCCTATACACCGCTGCTCATGTCATTACATTGTGTGGGGGCCTTTTTATCACTATAGAAAAAGAGAGAAATTTCCACAATGGCTTTCCAACATCAGGCTGGGAGATTTGCATTACTGAGTGACAATATGACTAGCGGAGACCGGTTCATCCTGTTGCTCTCGGTTCATGAAGATGAATTCAGCCGAGGGAAAGCAATTACAACAAAACAACGTCTGAATAGGCGGACAAAACAAAGAGAAAAGGTGTATTCTCAGTGGCGGACGCATACCATTGCGCCATTAGCAACCTTCAGCTCCAGCACAGCGAAAAGGTGGAGGGGCAGACGAGCTCAACTATTTCCCCGCTAATTCGGCTAAAAATGCATTCACAGGGGTTTTCAGCACCTCTTTGGCTGCTGCATGGCTGGGATGAAGAGAAAGGATGAGTATGATTGATGGAGGTCTGACTCCTCCCTGACACTTCGCCATTGATCTCTTTGGCTCTCCTAACAGGGCCGAGAAAACACATGCACCTGATTGCATGCCACCGCTCATGGGAAAACAATTTTCTGTGGAGTCCTGTGGAAAAGCAGTACACTTCCTGTTCAGTCGCAGAGTGGTGAACAGCACATTCTTTGGCTGGCCCTCAGTGTCTCTGTTAAAGGGATTTGTTATGCCGTTTTTACAGTGTGGGTACGCTTCAGGCCGATGCGTGCGACTCAGAGAGCTGCTCGGTTTTTGTGGAAACAATAATCGAGGTGCCAGATAATCACGCTCACAGTTTTCTGGAAAAACTGTTGACTTTTCTGTTCAAGGTAATTTGAACTCCAAGCCACCATGCAGTGACACAGACGTCAGAAATCAAGAAGCACATAAAAGCCTCTTCCAATATTTCAGATTGACAGAAAAATGTTCTGGTGAAAGGTTACACAGCAAGATTGGTTTTTAATAACCGTTTTTCAAATGAGGGGCATTGACAGGATCAGGAAGATAAAACACATAAATACAGGAGCTGGTTGGCTGTTTTTGTTACAGTAACGATAGCAACCTCACAGTAAATTATGACCGAGACAGCCAGAGAAAGCCAAATGGAAAGATGATATAAATCTGAGACGCTAAATCTATTCGCTTTAGAATGCACGAGTTGGAAATTATGAGACGTTTTCTGGTTAAAGGGTGTGGGGAGGATGAGGTCGGAGATGGAGGTATTTTCCATCCATTAGTGGCGTAGCATGAGATACACGCATAATTCACTTTCCACATCTTCACCCAATTAACTAATCGCATCATAATCGAGCGAGCTCTGGCTGGATGCTTCACGTCAGAAGAGAAAAGTTATTGAGTCACACATACACACACACTCAGCAGGGAGCTGCATATCACTCTCTACAATGACATGAGTGAACACAGCTGATGCAACCCAGTAAACCATTTCCATTATGGCAGATGTTGGCCTCTCAGCAAAAATCTTTTTAACAGCCAAAGAAAATGAAGTAAAATGAATAATGCATGGCGTGGATGCTGCAGCTCAGGATTAAAAATTCATCCATAAAATGCAGAAAATCAGACGAGAAACAAAGAGCATGCTGACATGATGGCAAAAGATGCGAGAGATGACCATATTCGACATTTAAATTCACAAAGAACACTTTCAATCATTAACTTTAATCACGGAAACAATCTGCAACAACAGCTTAAGTTTGAAAAGGTCACCAAGCCCTTCAGTAACAAAGAAAACACTCAGCTGGCTCCGGCAGATCATCAGGGACTCGGCTGAGATTAACATTATTAAAAAGGCATCAGTCTTCTTCTGCAGTTAAATAAACTAGTCCAGCAAGTTCGGGGAGATGTCAGATGTCCCCTGAACGCATCACATTCAGGCAGACAGGAAGTCACTGTTTGAAAAGAAGATATAAGTGTGTGACTGTTCCTGTGCAGAATGGGCAGATTGTGGGTTGCAGCTTGAGCAGAAGTAATCTCCTACGATTATTAAGTAGGCCTTTATATAGTCTTACAGTGGGTCATACACATAGAAAGTATGAAAAAAAATGGAGGTAGCCACTGTGACCCACAGATTGTGAAGCATTTTCACCATCAATATCTTGGTGCTTTGAAACCAGCGAGGGGTGGATCTGATTGTGAAGCCACATGCTTATTGGCTAACAACTTGTCAATTACAAGTCATTAACCAATGAGCATATCCTGGAAGATCCTCCTGATTCCTAGAATGACCAAAAACTATAAAATGATTTTAATGTTTTATTCAGGATCATCGGGAAAGTGTTTCCTGAGGTCTGGCAGAGGGTTTTTCTTCCCCCCATAGACTTCTATAGGAGTGGAGGTCTTTTTGCAGCCACAGGTACCACCCCCATGTGCTTTCAAGAGCAACAAACAACTTCATCCCGAAGTTGGGGTTCAGCACACATTAATATCAAAATAATATAAAAGTTATTAATACTTTGGTCCATTCATTAATTTTAGTTTTATACTTTCTTTTTCAAGGAATGTGTACAAAAACTACAGAAGAGGTGCTTTGTACCAGATTTCCATCTGCAGTCCCTGGTTGGGTATTTCAATAATTTCAAATAATACATTATTAAATAAGCTATAAAATACAAAAACACATGCAAAATAAAAGTAATAATATAATTAGATATGCATACAACCAGCCCTGCTCCCACCAACGATCACATACATTCTGTAAAACCTTTTTATCTGCAGGCAACCTTGATTTGGAGACCAGACTAAAAAAATATGCTGGATTTGATTAATGTTGACATAGCTACTTTCTTAGAATTCCTTTTTTGCATGACAAGAAAAATATATGAAAATCTGTGCATGTTTTCAGACTGTTGAGGAGCTTGTTCCATTGCTTAATGGACTCCAATAAAAAGGGTGACTGTGCCAAGGCAGAGCAGTACTGTGAACTACAGTGGTCATTTCCAGGTACTTAATATTTTGGTTACTCTGTGTTTAATAATTTTGAGCATTCATTCCCAGATTATTAATACTTTGGTGCACTATCAGTAATATCCAGGATTTTTAATAGGCAGCAAACAGGGGATCTCCCATGTTTAAGTCCAAGATTTTTGCTGAACCAGGTATCTGATACCACCTCGTCTTTTGCTGTGCTCTTTAACATAAAAATGTTGATTTTGAGCTTTTTGAGTTTGTTCTGGTGTTGTCATTGGGAGAAACCTCCTGAATCGATATCCATCTTGAGACCTCATCTGATCTGACTGCTGCAGAAATGTGCAGCCACACAGAAAGCACTGTGCTACTATCCAACTCAAACACCCTCCAATAGGTTAAACCATTACTTTTGCCCTTTCTTTTCTGCCATTATTCAGGCTCTTTTAACCTGTGCTGTGTCTTTGTTTAGGTTAGATTAGCTTGGTCTATTATTCCCCACAGAGTGCTTTGTCTCACAAAACCATGAAAGCAAAATGTCCTCGAAGTAGCTTTTGATCAAATTAAACTGAAAAAAAAAAAGAATAAGTAGCACTGCGAGACAGTTTGACTAGAGTAAGCTGCATTTCAAACCAATAATCGCAAAGGAAAAAAAACTATCATGCCAAGGATGCTCATCTGAATGTTCGGTAATCCTACATTTGGTTCAGCAGCAATGATGACATTCTCCATCTCCTGTATCACTAACCTTGAAATAAGAATCAGACATCTATTCAGCCACTCTGACCACTCTCAATTTCGATGCCAAACAGCCCTCAAAAGCATGCATTTGACAACAAACACACATATTTGCACAAGAACAATATGAATAATAAGCCTTTTTCTTCCATGTCTAGATGGGTAGTTATGCAAACAGTTGGACAAACGCTGAATGCGGACAGTTTTTTTTGTCTTCACTTAAAAGAAAAACAATTAGAAACAATTGCTTTTAGCTGACAGAAGACAGCAATAAAGTTATGCATTTGTGCAAAGTGGGCTTCCATAATAACGGAGTGGGGAGAACAAACAGTACTCAGACAGATGAGAAAGATAACTCGGCTGGCATGTCAGGCCAGCTTCGTGACATGTTTGGAGGCAGAGTGTCACTGACAAAAACCCCTGTATTCCTCTCTTCTTCTTTCTGTTGCTTCCATGCTGCAGTTTCAAATGCTGAATCACACCAGCAAAGATTTCGATTCCCCTGAAGGCCGCTTATTATGCTTAATTACTCCCACTGATTGGCTGTTGTCCCCTGTCAGGCGCAGGGGCTGCATGTTTAGTGTGTGTGTGCTGGTTATCTGTGGATGAATGTGGGTGCAACTACCAGAAAACATGTTGCGTGCAGAGAGTCATTAGGGTTCATATATATGTAATACATGTCGTGTGAGATTCAGTCATTTATACTTTGTGAAATGTAATGTATGCAAGGAGGCTAAAATTACATCCTGTAATCCTGTCTCAGTGTCTGTGAGATTAAGTTTATTCCATGTTTGCATCCTTTCTGCTGTTGACTTATTTCTCTTATCACCTGTGCCTCTTCTGTGTCCTTTGACCTGTTGCAGCAGCAGGTGTTATATCACCTATAGCTCCTTGGCTTGAGCCTCTGGCACCTCAGCTACTTCACACTACAGTACAAGCGCTGCAGACTTTGCATCTGGAAACCATTGCCTCACAATCTCATTATCAAATTACCAGGCTGCAAACACGCTGCTGTTAGCCTACTAGCAAGCTGCCGGTGTACACTGGAGAGTGAGAAGCTGGCTGCAACTACAATGTCAGACAAGTTACAGAGTACTTTCCATACACAGTAAAAAGGCTGATTCAGAGAAGGCAAAAAGAGCCAAGTCACTGCTTTAACGGTCACCTCATGCTACATTTTGAGACATCTCTGTCAGTCTCATTCAATTTAATTCAGTTTTATTTATGTAGCGCCAGTTGTCTTAGGGAACTTTATATAGTAAGATAAAGACACTACAATATTAGAAAGAACCCCATCAATCAGGTGATCCCCTATCAGCAGCACTTGGTGACATTAGAGAGGAAGAACTCCCTTTTAACAGGAAAACCAGGCTCAAGGAGGGGGAAAGAGAAAGGAGGAACATAGAGAAGCCACCAACAACAAACAGGACAAACTCAAACTACTAGACAGAGTAGACAAAAGTTTATGACATGACTCATATTTTCTTTTAGGTCATTTCAAAAACAATAAAATGAGCATAGTTCCCAAGCTTTTTGATTGTTTAAAAAAAAATTCTAGTTCATTAGAATTTATTTTTGAGCTTTGCTAATATGGCTGATTATCGCTCTGTTCTCTCTGGAAGTTGAATCAGGACATTTGATTAAGAAAACCTCTCTGATCTGTGTGTGTATCATCTTACACACAAGACCCTTTAGTAAGTAAGTAAGTAAAACTTTATTTATATAGCACCTTTCAAGACAAAGATCACAAAGTGCTTCACAAAGAAATACCAGAGCATTTGAAACAAAACAAAAAGGAAAAGAAAAAGTTAACCAAACGGAATTCTAAAAAGATGAGTTTTTAGTTGTTTTTTAAAAGATACCACTGAGTCCACAGATCTCAGGCTCAGAGGGAGAGAGTTCCAGAGTCTGGGGGCCACTGTGGCAAAAGCTCTGTCTCCCTTAGTTCTCAGCCTCGTATGCTGTATAACAAGTAGGCCCTGATCACATGACCTCAGG